>VWYK01102880.1:41494-53768 GCA_013399775.1 Semnornis frantzii
ATAATTCTATGATTCTATAATTCTATGATTCTATGATTCTATAATTCTATGATTCTGTGATTCTATGAGTCTATGATTCTATACTTGGGTTGGTGACAATTCACTCCATGCTGAAGAGGCTTTATTGATAATCCTTTAACTTGCTGGTTCCCATTCCCTCATCATTTCCAGTGTTTTATCTCCTCCATGCATGTCCTTCCAGAGTCTAAGATATGCTTGTGTTTAAGGCTGGATAATCAGCACTTTATGCAAAAAGATGAGATTTGTAATTTTCTGCAGTCTGCAGGGCACTGAAAAGCAGAGCAGAAAGGTTTCAGCCCTCAGGAGCTATGTTTAGAGTGAGTCTTCTTCTATGACTTGATTGCTTTTCCTTAGAAACTGGAGGTTTCTGTTCAGAAGGACTCACTAGTGGAAAGCTGAAGGCTGCTCCCCAGGGCTCAGACCTAAAGAGATACAGTCCTAGGGGAAGCACTTCCACCACTCAGCCTCAGAGTCAATCTCTTGCTCCCAAAGAACATTTAAATCATTTACACATCATGGAAAAGCCCAAGCCCCAGAGATGGGGCAGGACCAATTCTGGTGCACAATGAGATAAGCAGAACAGAATGAGAAGGGAAGGAAATCTCCATACTCTCAGCCTGGGCTGGAGACAACCTGTCAGCAGGCCTACCTGATTGCCTGTCCCACTCCCCTGGGGCTGTATCAGCATCAGCTTTATTCTCCTGCAGGCAGAGGCAGTGGACATTTCAGTCATGGGAGAGGTCTCAAGGGGAGAGAAATGCAGGTCACTGCTGGGACAGAATCTCCAGGCAAGGTACTTGGGTTATGATAGTAATTAATGTGGACATTGCTGGTAATGGCAGAGCTGGTGCTTGGAGTGAGTGCATGGAGGCAGGAAATGAACCCCATCAATTTTTAAGATGTCAGCTGTTTCGTGGGGCAGCTGAGGAGATGAGAATGGCTGGACCTTGGTTTGTGAGGCAGCCCCTGCCCATGGCTGGCAGCCAGATACACACTCCTCCCATGCCACAGGATGGACCTGTCTAAGCTGCCTGCTGGGAGAGGGCCCTGGGAAGCTGGGAATGGTCCCAGTTCAGCAAGTGTGTTAGGAAGGATGTGGGTGACAGTGGGATACTCAACCATTCAGTCAGAGGCTGCATCTACATGATGGTGGTTCTGCTGGTTGCAGCTATTTGGTCCATGAATGGGTCCCAACTCAGCAAAACACACTTGCCTGCAGGTGAAAGCATTTCCATACCAAACCCTTCTCATGCAGTGAAACAACTCCTTTTTAGGCTAGGACTTGAGGGGTAACAGTTTGAAATTGGAGCAGGGTAGATTTAGGTTACACATAAGGAAGAATTTCTTTAAATACAAATGGTAAAACACTGGGACAGGTTGCCCAGGGTTGTGGTTGAGGCCCCATCCCTGGAGACATTCAAATCAGACTTGATGTGGCCCTGGGTAGCCTCAGTTAGTTGGAGGTGTCACTGCTGACTGCAGGGGAGTTGCACAAGATGACCTCTGAGGGTCCCTTCCACCCCAGTGCCATCTGTAAATCTGTGAATTTCCAAATCTTTGGGAAACCAGCCTGTTCCCACTCAAAACCAGCAACCACGTCCCCAGTTCCCACAGAGCAGGGCTGGAGCCTGCAGCAGAGTGGCAGTTTTTATGGACTGGCTGCTCTCTCCCTTCCCAGTTCTAATTACATTGTATATTTTGGAAATAAAAATGTCCTTTCTGATGGTATCGGTCAGAAGAGCTCTCCAGCACTTCCAAGTACAGGGAGGGGGAGAGGCAACTGATCAGAGGCAGGCTGTAATGAGCTATGGGAGGCAAGCCCAAGGTCACTGGGGGCAGAAGGGCCTTTGTCACACTGGCTTGTGATGCTCAGCTGGCTCCTCTGTCCCTGTCATTGCAGCTGAGCATTTGGGTCTGCACACTCTAAACACACACTAACAGAGAGGGACAGTCCCTGCTGTGTGGGCACTGTGGTTTGAGTGCACAAGGTGGAGGGGAGGGATGCTTACATCACTTACAGACACATGCCAAGACCAAGGCTCTGCTCCCCAAAGGGGTGGAAGCATCCAGTTGCACCCGAGGAGCTGAAGGTGCTGGCAGAGTTGTCTGCTGGGAGAGGCACGTTTTTTGCAGCAGACTGAGATCTAGGGCACTGATGAGAGGCAATCTAGGGCATCAAAGAGCAGAGATCTGGATAATCAAGGAGATCTAGGGCATGGAGGAGCAGAGATGTAGGTACTCAAGGAGCAGAGATCTAGGACATGGAAAAACAGAGATCTAGATAACCAAGGAATAGAGATCTAGGGCATGGAGGTGCAGAGGTCTAGGTAATCAAGGAGTGACAGTGTAAGGCATCAATTAGAGTTGCTCAGGGGCATCAGGGAGATCTGGGGCATGCAACATGAGACATGACCTGTCTCACAGGGGTGCTTCCAAACCACCAGCATCTCACCCAGACTCACAGCATGATACTGAGGGTCATGCAGGAAGGCAGAGATGCTGGTGCTGGGTGTACTCTGACCAACCTTTCACAGTCCAGGAGAGAGGAGGAGAAACTTACACCAGAAACTCCACACAGCACAGCAAGCTCACAGGGCTTGTTCAGGACAGCTGAACTGGCAGCCACAGGGCCCTCCAAGGGGAACGCATGGATTTGCTTCAGTAAGAAGGAGCCTGCCTCCACCTCACCAGCAGCAGTAAACACAATCTGTCTGAGAAAGGGAGTCACGTTAGCAGTTATTGATCTCTAACTTTTAACCAATTTCTTTTTTACAGTGCTGGCCTGGGTCCTAATTTTTGCTTTTTATGTTTGGCGCAAGGCAAACTCCAGCAGCACAAAAAACACAGCCCCTGTGGGCCAGTCTGTGCCTTCCACTGAGCTGAATGATAGAGGACTGGAACAATATTTTTCGACAGATGAGTTCCTGTTCAGGGTAGTGGTGGCCATTATGCAAATGAAGCTATAAGAAGTTTAAAAGTCTGGAACCATTACATTTCTTTATTTCATTAACAGCGGCGTGAGCAGGCGAGTTAATACCACCGAGCGATCCCCTCCCTGGGCTTACCCAAAATGCTCCCCCATCGTTTAACAAGAGTGCTGATTTCCCCTAAGGGGTGCTCCCAGCAGCTGTCCTGGAGGCACTGAGGCTTTTTTTTTTTTCTTTCAGCGTGCAGCTGGGTGAAGGGTGAGGGACAAATGTCTCTGAGCAGCTTAACTCGCAGGAATCCCCTGGCAGATGGCTGGGAGGGCTCTGCTCATCACAGCAGGCAGACATCCAGGAGGCTGGGGGGGCATCAGTGACAAGGTCCCAATTTCCTGCTGGCTCTTTGGGGATTTTGCTCCCCCCCAGAGCATCTTATGTGGTGTACTCACCCCTAATTCACTGCCCAGACCAGAAGAAGTTGCTTGGGCAGCTGGTGTGCACAGAGGTACAGGCACAGAGGACTCTGCTTCACAGGGTGAGGCAGGATGCACAAGGAGCTCAGTATAAAACCTTTTTCCTTCTGCTCTGGCACTGGACACAGACATTTTCCCACCACAACAGTAATAGGAGGAGTTGAAGACTGGCATGATAAGGCATGATGGTATAGGGCAGAGAGATTTGTACTCCAGCACATACCCTAGTGCTCAGGTGGTGGCTGTTCCTCCTCCCCCTCCATCATACCAGACACAGACATGCCTTCACAGCCACCTCTGGCCTTCTGTGTATCCTCCACCCCACCAAGGCACAGAAACACTCACTAAAACACCCATGCAGACAGACTTGCATGCCTCTGTGGCCCTTTTCAACTGAGGATATCAGCAACCAGGATCCCTTCACAGGAACTAACAGAATCACAGAATTGGCAGGGTTGGAAGGGACCTCAAGGATCATCTTATTCCAACTCCCCTGCCATGGGCAGGGACACTTTCCTCTAGATCAGGCTGCCCAGAGCCACATCCAGCCTGACCTTAAAAACTGCCAGGGATGAGGCTTCCACCGTGGCAACCTGTTGCAGTGTCTCACCACCCTTATGGTGAGTAACTTCTTCCTAACACACAATCTAAATCTCCCCTCCTCTAGCTTGGATCCCACACATAGTCCTGTCATGCCAGCAGGAAAAGATGAGGTCCTGGGACTTAGCCCTTGCATCAGTGCCTTAAGGAAGGGAATGGGTGATACTTGGCCATCCACAAAAGCCAGATCACCCTGCATGGTCCAGCAACCCTGTGAGAATCACAGAATCATAGAATCAGTCAGGGTTGGAAGGCACCACAAGGATCATCAGGTTCCAACCCCCCTGCCATGGGCAGGGACACCTCACACCAGATCAGGCTGTCCAGAGCCTTGTCCAGCCTGGCCTCCACCTCCACCTCCAGGGGTGAGGCTTCCACCACCTCCCTGGGCAACCCTTTCTGGAGTCTTACCACCCTTGTGCTGAAGAACTTCTTCCTAGCATCCAGTCTGACTCTACCCATTTCCAGTTTTGTTCCATTCCCCCCAGTCCTATCCCTCCCTGACAGCCTAAAAAGTTCCTCCCCAGCTTTCTTATAGCCCCTTCAGATACTGAAAGGTCACAGTAAGGTCACTTGGGAGCCTTCTCCTCTGCAGACTGAACAGCCCCAACTCCCTCAGTCTCTCCTCACAGGAGAGGTGCTGCAGCCCTCTGAGCATCCTCGTGGCCCTAACTAACTCTCTTTCCTGTACCCCCTCTTCCAGCCACACAGCAGACACAAAAGAGACAGTGACATATGCAGACTGACATGTGTGTATGTATTTGCACAGGCCTGGAAAATAAAGATCCCAGCCCTGCACCCTAATGGATCCCAGCACCATAACAGCTGCGTTATAAATGGCAATGTCTCAGAGCATTACTGCTAAAGACTCTACCTTTTAGTGTTGAAACTTTTAATTGATTTTAAAATACACAATCAATCACAGTTAATCAAGGAATCATGAAGAAGCTATTGTACACAAATACACAGAGACAGTGTATAAACCACAATTAATGGCCACTTAAACAATGGTAGGGATGAAAATAGGATTGTTTATTAGTGCCTATGAAACAGTAATGGATGAAGTAATGAAGCAGCAGTACGGGGGTGTGTGTGTGTGTGTTAGAAGCCAAAGTTTGTGATATTTAACATCAAGTGGTCATAAATGACTTCTCAGTGAGTGGGTCAATGACATAGCTTAGAGCAGATGTTCCACATGAAGGAGATATGCAAATGCCTCCCCCAAACACCACCACTGCCCCACACTCCCTGCCAGATGTGATCTGTCCTGAAGGAAGGCGAGGGCCAAGCTGAGAGCAATCCCTAGGTTCTCACCACAAACCCAGACTCTGTCCTAGAGCCAGGCTGCAAACCTGTGAGGCATAGCCTTGCTCCATGCCAAGAGGACCTGTAGCCCCTTGCCAAAAATTTTGCCTCTGGAACGAACGTCCATTACCTGCTAGGGAGGCTGTGTCCCCTCCCGTGGTTGTCTCACCAGACACCAATGCTTTGGCTTGAATATCATGGAGACTGATTGAAATCCACCCAGGTGCCCTGTCCCAGCCTTGGAGAGCTGCTTCCTCACATCTCAGGGTGGCACAGGGCCTAAGGGGCCAGAAGGGTGAGCAAAGCAAGGGCTGGATGTTGTTAAAACTGCGCCTGAGCCAAGGATGGTGAGCTAGGGATGGGGCAAAGAAGGTGAATTCCATGGAGGCAGCTTGGAGGCCCCTAAGGTCTGTCCTTGATCACAGCTCCAGGTGGTCTGTCCAGGATTTAGGACAAAAGACTATTTCACCTAAGCTGGCTTTATTCACACCCACGTACCGTGACATTTGCAAGCCCAGAGGCTCACACAGATACAATCCCACCTGTGCTGCCTTCAGACCCATTTTGCTCTTTGGTATGTTGGATCCAGGTCTTCCCCTGCCTCGTTGCAATGCCTGCTGTCCCCAGGCAGAGGCACAGCGATGTGGCACTCAGCCAGCAGGCAGTGACAGAGCTCTGCTCCCTCCTGTAACATAGCCCTCACCTTGTTGCATGGCACCAACAGTTCACAGCTTCTCAACCAGAGCTATGCAGTTTCTAAGTCCATGCACCCAGGACCCTGCTTGCAGCTGCCTGGAACATGCTGCAATGGAGAGGCAGCGATGAAGTGACCCCTAGCAAGGAGGAGGGAAGAGGCCAGAAGAAGCTTTGTCCTGTTGCACCATTGCCTTGCAAGCAACTGGCATCTAGCTCCAAACTACCTGCAGCACATCTCCCTGGCTGGTACCCTTGCAGGAAGTGGAGACTGGCTGGGGCCCTCTTTCCTTCCTGGAGCAGGAGCACAGCAGGATGCTTGTGCAGAGACAATTCTGTAGTGAGGTGGAGGCCTCAAGCTTGACCAGTGCACAGCTTTTAGCACTGAACTGAAACTCCTCTTAGTCATTTCAGATCACAGCCAGGCTGCACTGCCAAGGCTTGATGCTGGAGGCCTGAAAAGGAGTTAACAGCAGGTCAGACCTCCATAACCACATCTTCCCTGGGGTTTTGGTGTGGGGCTGAGGATGCTGCAGCACCTCCCTTTCAGTTCTGCCTGCCAGCAGCCTCCCTCTCCACCGTGCTTGAGCTCACTCACATGGATCAACAGCTTCCTCTCCTTGGCATCTCTTTTATTGCCTTGCAAGTTGGCCCCAGGATGTTTTATCACACCATAGCACATAATACAAATGAAAAACAAAGGGGAAAAGTTTGAATCATTTTTTTAATATATTCATCCCTGTGCAGGGGAACAATGATCCATCTGATTAAATCTGCACGCTAGCGTTTATTAAACCAGGTTGGCCTCTCACTTTCTCTCTCCTTTAGGCAGGGACAAGCTCATTAAAATGAACATGCTCTCCTGTCTCCCCATCACAATCCTGCTTCACACCATCTCCATGCTGCCACTGTCTCACAGGCATCGCCAGGAGCTGATTAAATGGGCTCCTCAATTCAGCATTCTCTGGCAAGCAGCACAGGAGCCAGGCCTTGGTGTGGCTTTTTGGCAAAGGGTAGGAGATACCTTCAGGCTACCACTGCTTCAGGGTTGCCTGGAACATGCATCTGAGAAGATCTAAGAACAACCTGGAGGGAACTGGGAGGGCAAGGACTGACCACTTGGCTCTACCTGCACCAGCACCTGATGTGTCATTTAGAATCAGTCAGGGTTGGACCACAAGGATCATCCAGTTCCAACCCCTCTGCCATGGGCAGGGACACCTCACACCAGATCAGGTTGTCCAGAGCCTCATCCAGCCTGGCCTTAAACACCTCCAGGGGTGATGCTTCCACCACCTCCCTGGGTAACCCCTTCCAGGCTCTCACCGCCCTTGTGCTGAAGAACTTCTTCCTAACATCCAGTCTGACTCTACCCATTTCTAGCTCTGTTCCATTCCCCCCAGTCCTATCACTCCCTGACAGCCTAAAAAGTCCCTCCCCAGCTTTCTTGTAGCCTCCCTAAGATACCGAAAGGCCTCAATAAGGTCACCTGGGAGCCTTCTCCTCTGCAGACTGAACAGCCCCAAGTCCCTCAGTCTCTCCTCATAGCAGAGGTTCTCCTACAGGAGCCATTACTTCCTGATGGGCTGTTTCTCACCTGTAGACTGCACTTGCTGCTCACTGTTTCCCTGTTAGGATAATTAATGGCCATAAAGCGCTTTGGAACCCACGCTAAGAATAAACCCATGGGTAATGCCAAGGTGACAAGTGGGCACCTAAGACAGTCTCTCTCCTGGGACCCTGCACAGACTCCTGAGTCTGCCAGCAGCTGCCCTCCACGCAGCCTTCACTCTCTTTGGGCTAGCCCAGGCAGGTCCCCAAATGCAGCCAGGTACCCTCTCTAGGCAGGCTTTTCCAGCAGGCCAGTATTTGCTGCAGCTCCTCTTCCTCCTCAGCAGCCCTCCTGATGCAACCTAAGTCTGTTACCCCCCAGCAATAACAGTGGCTTAGGCCATATAATCCCTCCTTTACTTGACTTTGGGTTATTTTGAGCAGGAGATTAAAGAAGATTATCTGCATCACCTGAGATGCTGCACTTTCTATCTCTACCTCAGGGCTCACCCAGTCCTGCACAACAAAAACCCTCCCTCCTTCCCCTGTCCTCCACCACACTCTTGCCTTGGGGCAGCTCCCTGGCCTCAGGGCACTGCCTTGTGGTCATCCATTATCAGCCTTGATTCTTGGACCTTCTCATCTGGTCATCCACATAATCTCCACACCTGTATCCTAAGCCAAGCCCAGAGATATTCTGCAGGGGAAGAAAGAGAAAGGACAGTCCAGAGCACTGTGGCACTCATTTGGATGAGCTGTTCAGTGGGCTCCTCCTTGAGAAGAAGGTGGTGGCAGAGAGAATAAAGAAAGTCCTCCCTTGGGCACTGGGAGCTTGTGGCAGGGTTTGCTGCCACTTGTCTCAGCAGCCAGAGGATAGAGAAGGATTGTCTGTTTGGAGTAACCCACACTATAAACCAAAGTATCACAGTAACAAAGGTTAAAAAAACCTGGGAAATGTATTTTTTTCATGCCCCAGGAGGAATCTTCATCATTCCACACTATAAACCAAAGTATCACAGTAACAAAGGTTAAAAAAACCTGGGAAATGTATTTTTTTCATGCCCCAGGAGGAATCTTCATCATTCCACACTATAAACCAAAGTATCACAGTAACGAAGGGAAAAAAAACCTGGGAAATGTATTTTTCATGCTCCAGGAGGAACCTTCATCATTTGGCAGCCCCCAGCTACAGGCATCATCCAAAAAGGGCAGGGAGCCCCTTGCCATGTTCTGGAGACCACATGATACTCTCCAACTCACTTCAGTTTGGATTAGCAATCAGCAATTAGGTGGTTTGAATCCCTCCCAAAGCCTTGCTGAAAACAGCAGCTTTGTTGATTTGAGGTCTAACCAGACAGAAGTCCTAGCAGTGACCAGGAAAGTTAACCTTAATCCCTTTTCCTATCCGAGGGAGAGATGCTCAAACATCCCAGTGGTTGGAGCAGCTACCAAGAAGCAGTAGTTCCGATGGAAAGCCAACACCCACACATGGCATCCCACTAGCAGGTGTGACCTGTGTGCATGTTCATGGCCATCTCACACCTTCCTGGGCTGTTTTCCCTCATTTCAGACTCTGCCAGGCTAGAATCCATCTGCCACCTTGGAAATTAATAGCAATCATTAAACAAAAAGAGCTGGCAAAAAGAAGCCTGAGGTGAAAAGCAGCTATTTCTGCCAGGAAAAAAATTAAAACTATTTAGACATACAGAAAGTCATTTATTACTGTGAAGTCCTCCCTCCACCTGGGGTTTAAATCTCATTACAGTTTGTCCAAAACAGATGTTACCCTTTTAGCAGTAGATTATTAACGATAAACTCCATTCCTCCAGAGAGTGTGGATGTTCTGGGTTCACTTGCTCTTGCAACTTGGGTAACCTCCACAGGAAGCACTTATGAAAAGGACAGGCACTCCAAATCCTGGCAGGGCTCCCTGTTTCTATTGTCTTGGACTCCAAAGTCCTCTTGGAGGTCTCTGGATGAGCGGAGAAATACAGCAGCACCGAGCGTGGCCACCGTGCTGCTGAGGAGTAAATAAGATGTTGAGGAAAGGCTTTTGTGTACCACCAGCCCATGCTAGCACTCCAACAGTTCCTGCTGCTGCTTTCCCACCAGCAGTTTAACATTACTTCTTCCTAACATCCAGCCTAGACCTCCCCTGGCACAACTTGAGACTGTGTCCCCTCATTCTGTTGCTGGTTGCCTGGGAGAAGAGCCCAACCCCACCTGGTTGCAACCTCCTTTCAGGTAGCTGCAGACAGCAATGAGGTTGCCCCTGAGCCTCATGTTTTCAAAAGGACTCTTTCCTATCTCTCTCTGTCTCACTCTTCCCCTGTGAAGGAGTCCCAAGCCAAAAAACTGTGGGGCTCCACTCACTGCCTACCTCAGTTGCATTTTCTAGGTGCACTGCACTGCTGAGTATAGGCAAATGGGCAAGAAAATCCCCAGCCCATGTAGGGCTTCTCTTGAATGCAGCCTTGCATCTATGTGACCCATTTTTAAGAACTCTGCTTTTGGTTGGGTTTGAGGCTTGCTGGCACCATAGAAGAGTGCCAGTGGTCCCTCATACCTATGGGTATGAGCAAAGATGAGNCCAGGAGACCTTAGAGTAGCCTTCCAATATCTGAAGGGGGCTACAGGAGGGCTGGGGAGGGACTATTGACAAGGTCTTGCAATGACAGGACAAGGGGCAATGGGTTTAAACTGGCAGAGGGGAGATTTAGACTGGATGTTAGGAGGAAGTTGTTTGCAGTGAGGGTGGTGAGACACTGGCACAGGTTGCCCAGGGAGGTTGTGGCTGCTCCCTCCCTGGAGGTGTTCAAGGCCAGGTTGGAGGAGGCCTTGAGTGACCTGTGCTAGTGGGAGGTGTCCCTGCCTATGGCAGGGGGTTGGAACTGGATGACCTTTGAGGTCCCTTCCAACCTTACCATTCTATGAGTCTATGATTTCAGTGGGAAATCAGATGGCCTTGAGAAAAAAACTGGCTGGCATCTACTTTAACCAGCCAAGCCCACAGCAGAGCCACAGTTTTGTTCTGTTCAGATGTAACATAGTTAACATAATAAAGATACCTGCTCTGGGAGCCACATTAACCATGCTGTAAACACAATCAGACAACACATTAATATCAGCTCCACGCAAACATGGATGTCTGGTTGCCCAGCATCCCTGACCAGTTCTGGTAGGAAGAAGCACGTCCCCAACACTCTCTAGAGATCCAGCAGATCAAGAGAGGTTCTCCTCCCCTCTGCTCTGCCCTGGTGAGACCTCATCTTGAGTACTGCCTTCAGGTTTGGGCTCCCTAGTTTAAGAGGGACAGGGATCTGCTGAAGAGGGTCCAAGCGGAGGGCTGTGAGGATGATGAAGGCACTGGAGCACTGCCTGGTGAGAAGGGGCTGAGGGACCTGGAGCTGCTTAGTCTGGAGAAGACTGAGAGGGGATTTAATAAATGTTTAAAAATATCTGAGGGCTGGAGGTCGGGGGAGGGGGGACAGACTCTTCCCATTAGCTCCCTGTGATAGCACAAGCAGCAATGGATGGAAGCTGCAGCACAGGAGGTTCCAGCTCAACACAAGGGGAACTTCTTGACTTGTAAGGGTCACAGAGCACTGGCACAGGCTGCCCAGAGAGGTGTGGAGTCTGCTTCTCTGGAGGCTTTCCAGGCCTGTCTGGATGAGTTCCTGTGTGCCCTGAGCTGGATTGTCTGGTCCTGCTCTGGCAGGGGAGTTGGATTGGATGATCTCTTTGGGTCCCTTCCAACCCCTCACATCCTGTGAGCCTGGAACTCTACTAAATAGATGTTCTTGTGATGCCTCTTGAAGCATGCCTGGGAAGCCAGCAGCAGCACCTGTTTGGGTTAGGAAGTCAGGACATAGGTAGGACTGAAAATGTTGTTGGGGACCTGTCTTAACCTAGGTGAGGAGAAGAGGCTTCCTCCTCCAAGACCTGACAGAGCTGAGCTCCTCCAGCAGAGCTGTGTGCAGGAACAGCACCGTTCTGAGTAAGCTAAGCATGGAAGGTGGTCATGCTTGGTTTCCTCTGCAATGCTGTGATCCTGAATAAACATTAGGCTGGCTTTGGAGAGCTGCCCAGATGATCATTAACCTTCTCCTGGCCCATGACAGGAAGCCAGCCTGCAGTGCTGAGCTAAAATTAGGGCTGTAGGGCACTGGGGCTTACCAGGTGTTGCCCTATGTGGGCAGAAACCCCTTTGAAAAAAGTGGACAACCAGAGGGTTCAGCCTTAATCTGTGCCCCTCAGCTCTGGAGAGCAAGAGCTAGATGGTTAAAATCACAAAATGATTTAGGGTGGAAGAGACACCTGGAAGTCTTCTCCAAGAAAGACCAACTTCAAAGGTGAACAAGTCAGTAAGAGGTTAGCAGAGCTGCTTGCCTGCAGCACAGCCACAGCAATTCCTGTGTGCAGGACACTTGCTGATGAAAAATTGAGTTCCTTTTTGCCTACCTGGAGATCACAGCAGACCATTACCATGAAGCCCTACCATGATGTCCATATTTGTGTGGAGCTGATGATAATGTCTCATCTGATTGTGTTTACAGCATGGTTAATGTGGCTCCCAGAGCAGGTATCTTTATTATGTTAACTGTGTTACATCTGAACAGAACAAAACTGTGGCTCTGCTGTGGGCTTGGGTGGTTAAAGTAGATGCCAGCCAGTCTTTTTCTCAAGGCCATCTGATTTCCCACTGAA
>VWYK01102880.1:54427-66628 GCA_013399775.1 Semnornis frantzii
GTAGCCAGGTGGGGTTGGGCTCTTCTCCCAGGCAACCAGCAACAGAATGAGGGGACACAGTCTCAAGTAGTGCCAGGGGAGGTCTAGGCTGGATGTTAGGAGAAAGTTGTTGGCAGAGAGAGTGATTGGCATTGGGATGGGCTGCCCAGGGAGGTGGTGGAGTCACCATCCCTGGAGGTGTTCAAGGAAAGCCTGGATGGGGCACTTAGTGCCATGGTCTGGTTGTTTGGATGGGACTGGGTGCTAGGTTGGGCTGGGTGAGCTTGGAGATCACTTCCAACCTGGTTGATTCTATGATTCTATGATCCAATGAAACTAGAGCAAAGAAACAATTAGTGCTTCTCAAGGTGTTTCTAACAAAGCTAAGCATTTTCTGGGCTCACCAGCAGGTTTCATCCTGTATTTTGTGACAGATGCAAAGGGTTATGCAGGCCTCCTGCAAAAAGAAATTAATGAATAATAGCAGTAAATCTCTCTTCCAAACAGCAGCCAAGATCTAAGCAAGGATGACAGTGCAGCAGAGACAGGGCATGGTTCATACAGGCAGTGCTGAGGAGCACCAGCAGCCTTGCTTCCCGTGGTGGGGCTGGCTGCCTCCGTTGTAGCTGTGCTAGCAAAACATGCTTGGATCTGCTGGGTGGAGGGGAACAGGAGTCCTGTTCCCACACCAGACCTCTGTTTCCCACAGCTTCACATCAGCGTACCCATTCCCTAATGGAGTGGTGATTCAAGCTGATTATTTCTAAGGAAGAATTCCATCAAGAAAATATTAGAGAGGCTTTCTCCTGTGGAAATACACTTTTCTTATTACTACTGCCATACCTGATCAGAGCTCTTAGTTCTCCACATCCACTAAGATCTTTTTCTTCTTCATCTTCCTCTCACTGCCCCTCTAATTGCATTCCCTGGCTCTTTGAGGGCTCAACTGCACTGTCAGAGGTTGGAGCTGACTTTTCTTATGTGCCCAAGCTGATCATTTCAGAAGGCTGGTTTAATGCACAGGTAATCCAGCTGGGCTTCAGAGGTTGTTCATCAGGGAGATCATTTCTGCATTTACTTAAACTCAGTGGTGAATTTTGCTCAGTGTCCACAGCAGTGTGTGTTAGGGTTGTCATCTCAGCAGACCCTGGAAGCTAAGCAGCATGAGATGGATGTAAATGACTTCAGACTGCAGCTGAGTGAAAAGCAGAATGACTGTATTTCCTGAAATCCCAAGAGCTAAGCAGTCTTGAGAATATTGTCATTGTAACCAAGGATGTATTCTGCTGCAGAGCAAAATAAGGGTTCTTAGAAATGGCTGTGCAAACAGATTTGGTTTGGCCATTCCCAGACTGCTGCACAGGTCTCAGCCTGGCTGGTGGAAGGCATGATGGCTTTGAGCTGGGGCTCTCATCAGGCACTGCAGCATCCACAGGTTTACAGCTAAGGTGGCCTGGATCTTGACTTGGCAGAAAGATCACAGCTTTTCAGCAAAAGGTTTGATTTTTTTTTTAATACACCAGAAAATTATTTTACTGGAGAATTCTCCATGTGACCAGCTGCAGAGTAAACCCACCCAGGCAAGACAAGAGATGAGCAATACCAGGGTCTGTCACAGGAACACCCAGGTTGGCAAAGCTCCTCAGAATCACCGAGTCCAACTAGAACCCTACTCTACAAGACTCACCTTCAACAATACCCCTAAGTACCACATCCAAACCACCCTTAAACACAGCCAGGCTGGGTGGCTCCACCACCTCCCTGGCCAGCTCGTTCCAGTCCCTGACCACTCTCTCCACGAAAAGCTTTTTACTAATGTCCAATCTAAACCTCTCCAGCCTCAGCTTGAGGCCATTCCCCATTGTTCTGTCTTCAGTTGCCTATGAGCAGAGCCCAGCAGCAGCCTCTCCACAATGTCCCTTCAGGTAGCTGTAGACAGCAATGAGGTCTCCCCTCAACCTCCTCTTCCTCACACTAACCATCCCCAGCTCCCTCAGTCGCTCCTCATAAGATTTATTCTCCAGGCCCTTCCCCAGCTACGTTGCCCTCCTCTGGACCTGCTCCAGCACCTCCACATCTCTCCTGTATTGTGGTGCCCAAAACTGAACACAACACTCAAGGTGTGACCTCGCCAAAGCTGAGTCCAAGGGGACAATCACCTCCCTGCTCCTGCTGGCCACAGCATTTTTAATCCAAGCCAGGATGCCATTGGCCTTCTTGGCAGCCTGGGCACACTGCTGGCTCCTATCTAGCTGCCTGTCTATCCAAGGAGTCCTGTTAGAAGCAAAATGAGATGAGGCCAGGGACAGCACTGAACATGTCTGAGGGGTCTATCCAGGAGCCAAGCCACCTCTCACCACCACACTTACCACAGGAGTCTCCAGTGGAGGCAGGCACACCACCACAGAGCTTGGGAGGAAACTGAATGTCTGAGGCTGAGCTTATACAGAGCTCCTGAGCCCACAAGCAGAAGGTGCAGATAGAGGTCCCATGTGAGTCTGACCAGGGTCATAAGTGTCTGCAGAGCCTTGACAACCAGGAGCACTTCAGGCTCCTCACACTGACATTCATTCAGCCAGTGGTGTGCAGAATGTGTCCCACTCCTACAAAGAGACTGCAAAATGAACTAGCAGCCAAAGAGCCTGTGGACACTGAAGAGCCATCAGTGGCTTGATCTCTGTTGATTTCTATTCTCCTTGATAGGAACAAACCAGTTAGAGGAACATTGTCCTCAGCACCATGTAGAGCCCATGAGCATTAATAGCCATGCTCCTGCACAGAGACCAAGGATGTAATTTCTGTTTGTTCCTCCCAACCTGCCCCAGACAAGTGATCACTTCCCCATCCCTCCCACCCAGCTACTTCTCTCCTCTGTGACCTCCCAAGGTCTCAGTTGGAGCTCGCCTGTATGTGATGCTGGGAATTATCTCTCAGCTCCTGTGTACCTCTCTGCTTCATTCTTTCTTCATCTCTCTTCAAACCTCAGTGGAAAATATATCTCTTCTCCCTTGCCTATTTTTCTTAAATAATGAATAATAGCAGGAGAAAGAGTTGAATTGACTGGAGAACTCTATTATCTAACACTGTGAGGCAGCTGGGAATAAGGTTGGGATGCACAAAATGCTGCCGTAACCCTGTCTACGGAGGCAATATTAATACCAAGACCTCTGGATATAAAATGAATTTTATAGGCCTGGGAATTTTTATTATTCAGTGTGGTTGTGATTCTGACCAACATCATGCAGCAAGAGGCATGTTGCAAACACCAAGGAATATGAATGAGCAGAAAAACCTGCCTGGGAGCCTTCTTTCCCCACCTGACACACAGAGGATGGATGTCAAGCCATTTAGGGGAGACTTTGGCACTAATAAATGTTTTCTCTGCCATCTTGAAGCTGCCTCCTTGGATTATTTTATGCATAACGAGGAGCCAATGTTGGTTTCTGAAATTAAATTAGTCACCTCTTTGGCTGACTAAACTTTTACAGTTTGTAATACATTGCTCCTACTTTTGTAGTGAGGCTCCTTCATTTATTGGTAAAAATCGCCTGAGCAGCTGTGAGAGAGGGTCTAGGAGGAGCTGAAACATGGCTAGCTAAAGCTGGAGCAGCCAGGGAGAGTGAAGTCATGGAGCTACAGAGGTGCCAAGGAGAGGGGCACTGTTGTGTGCATGTGTGTGTATGCAGGCACATGTGCCCCCGTGCTGAGCTGGCTCCTTGCCTTCGCCCACTAAATCTAATCCACAGTTTGAAATAACTCATCCAGCAGAATAACAAAATTAGGAATGGAGTGCCAGGACAGGAGATTATTCTGTGTGCTGCCCAGCCTGCTCTAGCCTCTACATACCCAGCCCCCATGACTGCTTTGTTTGCTTCCTTGCAGCTGCTGCTCTGGTTTAATTTACTGAGATGACATTAGTCAGGAGATGGAAGCAAAAACTTTCCAGCTAGCCTGCACTGGTTTTTGGAGCCTCAGCTTTACCTTTTCCATTCACTTCCTTTTCTGTGGGTTTTCAGCCAAGACAAGGCTGCTGCTGCTCATCTGGTACAGGCTGCAGCCTCCTAGACATTGTAAAATCACAGCTGTCCCTCTCTGAGGTTTTTTAATGGGGACCAGAGCTAAGGAAGCAGGGACAGGTAGGAAGAGACAACAGGTCAGGTCAGGGCTGAGCATTAGCAAGGTGAAGCATGGATCCAGGCTCCAGCAGTTATAGTGGAGATCAGAGGCAACATACAAGAGTAGCAAGGAGTGAGGGAATTGTCATTGTGCCTTTCTGGGCTTCTGTAAGCCAGGTAAGCCCAACATCCATGATGGAAAGCAGGAGATGGAAATACAGCAGTGCCTGAAGTGCTCAGGTAACTGTGCAGGAATGATATTTCCTGCAGGGTACTGGGTGGGTACCATGGCCTCCCCATGGAGATGGCCTGTTTCATCGTCAGCATGGTGCCACAGTTCAAGACATCTCAGATCAAGATTAAATTAATCATCTCAGATCATTGCTATTGTTATTCCACACCATCTTCACTGCTCTCTTTTGCTTCTCTGTCAGTCATTGAAGGAGAACCCCAAATTGCAGCTTTTCCAGATGTTTTTCACACTGGAGTTGTAGGTGGTTTGTTCCCAGGGTCAGAGGACTGGGAAAAGTAGTATGCAGCTGGGCTAGCAGGAGAATAAATCCAGCACAGGTGGGCAGAGAAAAAACAAGCAGGCAGGTGGATTAAAACACTGGGTTTTCTTACTGTTTCTTGTGCAGTCTCTGGGGAAGAGGCAGGGTGGCTCTCTAGAGCCACATGCCAGCCGCAGGAGGTCAGAGACAGCAAAGCCTCCCTTGGCCAACTGCCTGCTCTGTTTTCATTCTAACCTCCAAGTATCAAGCCTGGGATTTCAGAAGCAGAAACAAATAGTAAAAAAAGAGATGTTAGAGGTGAGGTAATAGATAGAAAAGGGAAGAAGGGGCAAGCACCTGGAGGCCTGCTGTCTGCTGTTGCAGAGAGATGAGTCGGGAACAGCAGCAGTGCCCTGCTCCCCTCCTGCCTTGCGTCAGGCTCGGCGCCTGGCTGCTGTGGCCGCGCTCGCACACAGGCACAGCCCCACACCGCCCGCCTCGGAGTGATGCTGGGAAGGAGACTTCCCCAAGCCGAGGAGAGGAATGATTATGCCTTCTGTGCAAAGTAACAAGACCCACTTCTCCCACTCCCCACTCATGTCCCGGCAATCTAATAAAAAGGGAGATTAGCCCCTCTTTCCTCTCTTACATCTCCTTAATGCTGTCACTTTATTCACACTTTGCAAAGCAAATAAACCAGCAAATTGCTTGCTTTAATGAGCTGAAATTAAACTAAGGCTGCTGATAAAATGCTTTTTCTGCTTTCTGTTGTGGGGAAGGACTTGTCTGATAGGCAATGTACAGGAAAGAAGAGAAAACACACAGCAGGAGCCTTATTGAACATGTTTGAATCATTTACCATTGCTCTTCTTCATCCCTGACACCTCCAGTTAGATTAGGGAGGCACATGGGTGATAAGGAGACAAAAGGAGATCAGCCTGACGAGGTCCATGGAGGATCTGTCCATGCTCTTGCTCATGGGATGGTTCTGCTTCGCTAGCTAATGGCCTCTGCCAGAGGCTGCAGCCCACAGCCTCCCCACTAAACCTTCCTCTGCAGGAACAAAGCTGCTCTGGCTCCACTGAGCAATCCCAAACACCTGCCCAGAGATGATGATTGGGTCAAAATGAGAGACAGGGTAGGTGCTTGCTAAAGAGAAGATGCCAACGTGCCTGTGCTGTCTCCATTCTGCAAGGCTTCCCCTGCGTGTAGCACACAAGCCCATGGAGGAGGACAGGGAGATGCTCAAAGCAAGGGCAAGTGCTGCAGGGTGGCAGGCAAGGAAAGCACTCTCTGTGCCATCCCAAAAGGACAGCTGAGGCAAACCATTGCTTATGCCTCTGATGGACAGGACTGCCCCTCTCCCACACTCTTAGGGACAATATGCACCCCCACAGGAGGCTCTCTGAAGAGCTGGAGACTGGGCTGGGCCCTGTGGCAGGGGAGAGCAGCCACATCTAGATCCCAGCTTGCAGCTGGAGGGAAAGAAACTCTTGGTCTGCAGCACAACTCGTGTGCTGGGGGTTGCAGCCCAATAAAAGTAGCTTGGGGCACTTTTCTCCAGTTTCCCACAGCCCCACGAAGTGCTGTCATTATCTCACAGTATCGAAGAGGAGACTGGAGCACAGAGAGGTTAATTGAGTTGCACAGTGCTGGGAGGGATGTAGCAGCAGATGTCTTTCAGCCTGCCACTGCAGCCCATGCTTCCTCATCAGCTGAGGAGGTGTTAAGGGGGGACACTCACCTTCAGTGTCTCACAGAGCAGTTTCTCTTCCCTTCCTCGCTGGCTCTGAGGATTCATCTATGGCGAAATGGGCTGCCAGGTCCTGGGAAAGCATCCCAGGGCAAGCAGAGCACATCCTAGGAAATGTTCTGCTGCCCGTGCAGCAGGTTTTGTTCCCCAAAATGGGGTTACCTGCACTATCAGGATCTCTGTGGTGATATGAGGGCTTTGGCTGGAGTAGCAACATGAATGCCTGCTGAAGTCCAGGTTTCTACCTCCAGGAAGGAGACAACCTGACATTCAGCTGCCTTGCTCTCAGTGCCTTCTACCCAAGCTCTGTATCTAGTAAACTTGAAAACTTGGTTTTGCTGAACCTTCTGAGCTATGTAGCTGGGATAGAACAGCACCAGGGAGACAGAGAGAGGGCTGCAAGTATCCAAGCAGAGCCCCAGAGAAGCATCACCTTAGGGCCAGTACATCTCACCCACACATGACTGCAGACCCGTGCAGATGGCACAGCCTGCATGCTGTGCCCTCTGAAGGGGCACTGAGTGTCTGGTTGTTGTTCTCCCCTGCAGCCTCACCACCCCCAGCAGCTGGTGGGGTGTCTGCTGGAGGACAAGGTGGCCAGAGAGCATCATGCACAGAGAGCTGACGTGAGAGCAGATCTTGTTATTCATGTAATGGAAACCCAACTGTGCCACCAGGGAATAGCCTCATTGTTCACAATCCAGAAAGAGCAAATAAACTGTTTTACTGCTTATTATTACTGGCCTGTTTACTGAGGTATAAACTGTGAATGGTTAACAGGGATCTCTGCAGTGAAGCAGGGTCTGCTTCATTGCTTGGTATCATGAGTGGAAAAAAAACAAACCTCTGATTTCTTCAGGAAAAGGGCAAGAGTACTGTGGGCAGTTCTGGAGCCTCCAGCACAGGAAGGACATGGAACTGTTGGAGAGGGTCCAGAGGAGGCCATGAAGATGATCGGAGGGCTGGAGCAGCTCTACTATGAGGACAGGCTGAGAGAGTTGGGACTCTTCAGCTTGGAGAAGAGAAGGCTTCAAAGAGACCTTAGAGTAGCCTTCCAATATCTGAAGGGGGCTACAGGAGGGCTGGGGAGGGACTATTGACAAGGTCTTGCAATGACAGGACAAGGGGCAATGGGTTTAAACTAGCAGAGGGGAGATTTAGACTGGATGTTAGGAGGAAGTTGTTTGCAGTGAGGGTGGTGAGACACTGGCACAGGTTGCCCAGGGAGGTTGTGGCTGCTCCCTCCCTGGAGGTGTTGAAGGTCAGGTTGGAGGAGGCCTTGAGTGACCTGTGCTAGTGGGAGGTGTCCCTGCCTATGGCAGGGGGGTGGAACTAGATGATCCTTGAGGTCCCTTCCAACCTTACCATTCTGTGATTCTGTGATTCTATGATAAGGGTATGGCAACTGCCCCTAAATGCCCCTTGACAATCAATCTCGTGTTGATTTTCAGCCATGAAGCACTGGGCACAGTCCCTTCACTGCCTGGGCACTGTCGAATAGATTAGAAACCAAGTTCTGGATTTTTATTGTTTTTCAGATCCAGTGATAGACAATTTAGATAGAAGTGGTGCCCCCATCTTTGTTTTGGGTACTCAAGAAACCTCCAGTTCCTACCAGCTGTGTTTTTAAGTGCTGGTGGTGTCTTTCCTGCCTCTTACAGTCTACTCTGGGACAAGGGAGACAACCAAAATCTCAAAGGGCATATTTCTAGATAGGCCATAATGCTTTCTCCTCATTTGTGGGCAACTCCATCTCTGCCACAGCACTTCACTGCATCCATCCTACCTGCCCAGAGAGCTCTTTGGCAGTAGAGATGTCCATGGAGGATATTCTCAGTATCTTGTGGAAAAACATGACCCAGGAGGTGCTGATGCAGTTTCCTGCTCCTTCAAAACAGCTGCTACTAGCTGGGGAAGGAAGGTCTTGTCCCATCTTCTGGAAATACTCCTGTTATGTTGAGGGTCTTCCCCACCTCTGCACAATTTCACCTGGGAGGGAGAGAGCAGCTTTGGAGATGGGCAGCAAGCTCAACAACAGCAGGTGGTAGACAATCACAGAAGCATGTTTTGCAGTCAGAGTGTCCTGAAACTACTGTTCAGGTTCCCAGAAACAGGGAGAGGCACTTTATCCTAGATAGCACACAGCAATGCAGTCAGAAAGACACAGTGTCCTCAATCAGCATCCCGTTCCATGGGTGCTGCTGCTGCACACACCAGCACATGAGACAGTTAGGATTCCCCACAGCAAAACGCTGCAGCATCAAATCTACATCAGAGCAAGTTGTCTACACTTCATCTGCTCTCAGTGGAGAGAAACAGACACTTCTGGGGCATCACTCCTCTCCTCCTTTGGTAGACATCTAAATAGGTCAGACAAACGGTGTTGGTCTCTCAACTACCTATAAAGTGATGCTAGACAATGGGCCTAGAAAATGACCTCCACTGTCAGTGACCACCTTCCCTTGTGCTGCCAAACGATGCTGCTAGCAGCACCCAGATAAACCAAAGGTGGCAGCCAGAGTTAGAAGGCAAATACCAAACACTAAGAGGGTAGCTGGACACATCTCCAACACCTCCAAATGCTGTCTTTCCTTTGTGTTTAGTTTGTGCTTGTGTTTTGTTTTGAGCAGGTGAGCGGAGAGACTGAGCAGGTACAACCAGACCCACAGAGGCACATGGAGATGGGGACCAGCGTCGTGATGGGCAGCAGAAAGAAAGTCAGGAGATGTACTATAAAACGTGAGAGGAAGGGTTGTCTCTAAGCCAGAGGGATTCCTCCATAGGGGCACCTAACTTCATGACTCCCTCTCCAAGATGCCAGAGACCTGGTGATGTGGGACCACCTTCAGCCACCCAGGCCTTGGTAGCAGTCCCCGGCCGGTGGCTGCCGCGTACCGTGGGCACTGAGGTCTGCTTTCTCCACAGACACTTCCCCCCTGTCTCCAAGCCATGAGGAGAAGGGAGAGGCGAGCAAAGCTGCTGAAGAAGGACTAGCCCACGTCTTCCTGGCTTCCATTCCACTCTCCGCTTCCAGCAGACCAGGAACCCCTCCTCCACGCCGCCCTTCCAGATGGCAGGTCGCCGGTGGGCCGTGACTTCAGCCCTCTGCATGTGCGTGGCAGCCATCTCTCTCCTGCACGCCAGCGGGGTGCAGGCAGACTGCTGGCTCATTGAGGGGGACAAGGGCTTTGTCTGGTTGGCCATCTGCAGCCAAAACCAGCCTCCCTACGAGTCCATCCCCCAGCAAATCAACAGCACCATCGTGGACTTGCGGCTGAACGACAACAAGATCAAGAGCGTGCAGTACGCCTCGCTCAGCCGCTTCGGCAACCTGACATACCTCAACCTGACGAAGAACGAGATCTCCTACATCGAGGACGGTGCCTTTTCAGGACAGTTCAACCTCCAGGTGCTGCAGCTGGGTTACAACCGCCTGAGGAACCTCACCGAGGGCATCCTCCGGGGCCTGGGGAAGCTGGAGTACCTCTATCTCCAGGCCAACCTCATCGAGACCGTCACCCCCAATGCCTTCTGGGAATGCCCCAACATAGTGAACATTGACTTGTCCATGAACAGGATCCAGAGACTCGACAGCAACACTTTTCGGGGCCTAAACAAGCTCTCTGTCTGCGAGCTCTACAGCAACCCCTTCTACTGCTCCTGTGAGCTCCTTGGCTTCCTGCAGTGGCTGGAGGCTTTCACCAACATGACGCGCACGTATGACCGGATGCAGTGCGACTCCCCGCCCGACTACATGGGCTACTACCTGTTAGGCCAAGGCCGGACTGGCTACCGCAATGCCCTGAGCATGCTCTCTTCGCTTTGCACCGGTGGCTCCTACACTGTGATCCCTCGTTTTTTCCCTCCCAGGTACCAGGTGACCACGGTGCCCTCTGAAAGCCCCTGCTCTGAGGAGGAGTGCTCCTCTGGTGATGGCACCACCCCCCAGTTCTCTCTCTTCACGCCCATCGGTGAAACAGAGGTGCGCCCCAACATCCAAGTGAAGCATCTCAACCACAACTCAGCCGTCCTCACCGTGCAGATCCCCTACCCCTTCAGCAAGATGTACATCCTCTCTCAGTTTGAAAATGGCTTCTCCTCCATGATCACCAAGCTCAGGAAGAAGGAGGAGAACATCACCGTGAGCAACCTAGTAGCACAAAGAGATTACACCTACTGCGTAGTCTCTGTCCACCAGTACTCCAAGTACAACCACACCTGTGTCACCATCACACCTACCAGGCCCAACCGCAAGGAGCCAGTGCCCACCCCTTCCACCGCCACCCATTATATCATGACAATCTTGGGCTGTCTCTTTGGCATGGTGATTGTCCTGGGTGTTGTGTATTACTGTCTCCGGAAGAGGCGCCAGCAGGAGGAGAAGCACAAAAAGGCTGCCGGCAGCATGAAGAAGACCATCATTGAGCTGAAATATGGGCCAGAAATGGAGACCACCAGCATCACCCAGCTGTCCCAGGGACAAATGCTGGGTGGGGAGACAGTGACCCGCATCCCGTACCTGCCTTCGGCTGGTGAGGTCGAGCAGTACAAGCTGATTGACAGCGAGACCCCTAAGGCCACCAAGGGAAACTACATGGAGGTGAGGACGGGTGAGCAGCCCGAGAGACGAGACTGTGAGCTGTCCCTGCCGCCAGACACCCAGAGCTCCGTGGCCGAGATCTCCACCATTGCCAAGGAGGTAGACAAGGTGAACCAGATCATCAACAACTGCATCGATGCCTTGAAATCCGAGTCCACCTCTTTCCAAGGGGTGAAATCAGGGGCAGTCTCCACAGTAGAGCCTCAGCTGGTGCTCTTATCAGAGCAGATCCCCAGCAAGCACGGATTCCTCTCCCCAGTCTACAAGGAAAGCTACAACCACCCTCTCCAGCGACACCACAGCATGGAGGCGGCTCCCAAGCGCTCCAGCACCTCTTCCAGTGGCTCCATCCGGAGCCCCAGGTCCTACCGCTCTGAGGGATCGGGCCACAAATCAGAAGCCAAATACATCGAGAAGACGTCCCCCACCACCGACACCATCCTCACTGTGACGCCGGCCGCGGCCATCCTGCGGGCAGAGGCAGAGAAGATCCGCCAGTACAGCGAACACCGGCACTCGTACCCCAGCTCCCACCAAGGTGAGCAGCACGACAGCATGGCGGGGCGAAAGCCTTCCATCCTGGAGCCTCTGACCCGTCCTCGCCCCAGAGACCTGGCCTACTCCCAGCTCTCGCCTCAGTATCACAACCTGAGCTACACCTCCAGCCCAGAGTACACCTGCAAACCATCGCACAGCATCTGGGAGCGCTTCAAACTCAACCGCAAGCGGCACAAAGACGAGGAGGAGTATATGGCAGCCGGCCATGCCCTACGCAAAAAGGTCCAGTTTGCCAAAGATGAGGATCTTCACGACATCTTAGACTACTGGAAGGGCGTCTCTGCCCAGCAGAAGTCTTGAGTCCTCACAGAACTCCTGACTTAACACACTAACTGGACCAAAAGAAATCCGCAGCAGCTATTTTTATTCAGACTGTCTTTGAAACAAAAATAAAATGGGGAAAAAAAATAGTCAATAAAAAAAAAAAAAAAAGAGAGAAAGAGAACAAATTATGGAAAAAAAAATCTATAAATATCCTATATAATATATAAAGAGAGAGGTTAAAAAAGTCCTCACGTGGGTGAGACGCGCACTAAATTTGAACACAAACTTTATGAAACAAACTGTGGAGTGGAAAGAAAACAGGAAAAAAAAAAGTTTTGTTTGTTTTTGATTTTTTTTAAAAAAAAAAAAAGAGAAAAAAAAAAGGAAAAAAAAGTTGAGTATTAAAAAAAAAAAAAAAAAAAAAAAGGAGAAGGGGTGAGG
>VWYK01102880.1:66946-77604 GCA_013399775.1 Semnornis frantzii
GGGGGAGAAGGAGGGAGAGTTTGGGTTTCTAAATGTTTGGTTTGGATTTCTCCCAACAATTGTCTGTGTCCAAGTTCTCAACACTTCCAAATACATTGAAAAAAAAAAAGAAAAGCTATGTACCCAGGAAAGCAGAATCCCCCACGTTTTTCCAGGTGGGAGACCATCACCACCATGGATAGAGAAGGGGAATGTGAAGGTGCTTGCCTAAGGAGGAGCCACTACACAATGGGATTTCTCCTGTGAATTTAAAGGTATCAGTCTCTCTCCCTGAACAGACACATCTGGAGAGCAGGGGTGGGTTACCTTTACGCTTTTCAAGATGGGAAGGTGATGACAAGTTAGAGCAGAGGGCCTCTTGCTGCTCTTCAAGGAAAGGCATCATTGAGAAGTGCTTTTTGTTGAGGGGGAAGATACTAAGTGTTTACAGCTGGAGAACTATTACAGGGCATAGGTCCTGGCCCAGGGATACTGCCTGAAATTCCTAGGGCTCTCACCACTGCACATCCAACAGTTCCCCCATGGATAACCCCAAACACAGCCCCAGGCTCAGCAAGGAGTGCAGCACCTCCCACCTGCAGCCCCAGTGCTGCCAGTGGGCCAGTTTGACTCCCATTTCACATGAGGGCTTTGGAGATGGAGAGCTCACTTCTGGACAGCTCCAGGACAGCTCCTGAACAGGCCTTGAGAGACCTCTGAGACTGGAAGTGACTTGCCCTGCATTCGTGTCTTGTGTTCACACAAGCAGCCACATGCCCCTCAACCACCATTCTTCAATGCCTGGCCAAGACTCAGTAGCATTTTGCCCCATCTCTAAAATATTCACAGATGAGGTGAGGAGGAGGGAGGTGTTGAAGCCATGAAGGCAATGCTAAGTCATACCTGAAAGACACTCTTCTGGCCCATTTAGCCCCAGCTGAGTCACAAGCCCCCATGTCTCAGCCCATGACCAACACAAAGTGGGGGCCACACGATGGTCTGCTTGACCAGTGAGTGTGTGGGAACACAGCAAGCCAGCCTAGTGAGGTGACAGCATTCTCAAATGCAGCCCTTTGGGGCTCTGCTGCTTGCGTCCTGCTCACAAGTCTTTCTGGATGGACATCCTGAGTGCTGGCAGATGAGCACTAGGGCCCAGGAGCAAGCCATGTCCCATCCTGCTATTTCAGTATTTCAAAGCAGTTTTGACAGGTATTCCTGCAAAAGGTTTATGTTTGTTGAGGAAGGAGCTGAGCCAGGGAGACACGGAGCAGGCTGGGAAGTGCATGAGTTCATTTCCCATGGTTATTTGTGTAGACAACAAACCATTAGCAGGGTTTCATAATAAAAGGCAGGCAATTTCCCCAGGAACACATTCACTCTGAGTGAAGGAACATTCCTCCACCTCCTCTGGTTGCCCCAGATCCTGCCTGCAGCACTCTGCTCCCTGGGGCTGTGTTTTCCTCACCAGTCAGTGAGCAGGGCCTGGAAAAGGGAGCTGAGGATCACCTCTCACTTGTTTGGTGACATCATGGCTGGTCCCTCTGCAAATCTCAGCTGTAGCACCTGGATCAAAGCAAACACTTCAGCTGAAACCACCTTCCCCTGTGAGCCTTGAGTGCCTGCTGGAGAAGCAGAAGGATGGATAAGGAGATTGGTAGTGGGATCACCTGATCTCAGAGAAGGCTGGGGTGGTCAAAGGTGGTGGCCCTTTGTGAGTTAACCTGAGCTCAGCCACAGCAGTGACTGATAGACAGGGAAAGACCCTCCTCAGTCCCACCCCCCATGGAGAGCAGTTCCCACCTCAGTTTGGCAATGACATCATGGCCATGGCCCTGGCTCAAGCAGCCAAGCAGAACGCCTGGCTGTGGAGGCAGCAGCACGTCAGCAGCGAGCTCATCTCCACCTGGGGCCTCGCTCCTCTGCCTCTGTTTCCTCCTCTGCAAAATGCTTCTGTGCAGTGTTGAGGGTGTAGGCTGGTGGGGAGGCTCCATTAATTAATTGCCTGTCTGTGAAGCCCGTTTAGCTCCTAGAATAAAAGCTGCTATAGAAATGCAAAGTTCTTAGTGGCATAAAACAGCAGGGGCAGATGAAATCAAAGCCTGATCCTGTTTTCACACCAGGACTTCACTGGTCATAAACCAACAGAGGCCAGCACAGGAAATGTGGTACAGCAGCACTGGCCTGTCTAAATTAAACATTTCCCAGATGCAGCCTCTCTGCAGCTGGAGCAAAGCAGGGATGGAAAAGGTCCAGGTCCCATCACCCCCAAAGAAGGTACCTGTACATACAACCATAGGTGATGAGGCCTCACTGTGGGTGTCAGAGAGCTCCAGGTGGTTCCTTAGGTGATGAAGCAATGGCTGTGGTGCTGAGCACTTTCGAGCCTCCTTGCCCTCCCTCTGAGACAGAGTGCAGTGTTGGCAGCTGTGGTCCATGTCCCTGGCATGAGATGCCACAAGAAAAGCTGAGAAAAAAGCCAGGCAAGAGAAGGGAAGAAGTCCCTCTGTTGTCAAACTCCTTACCCGCCACATGGGACCTCCTTGGGTGCCTCTGCACAGAGCCTGGTGAGTTCTGTCTACAGCATCTTCCAGGCCCCCAAGGCAGCTGCTTTACCTCTCCAAGAGCTGAGAATTTCACCACCTGTGATCTCTTGGGTGCTTTTCTTCTTTATTTTGCCTGCTGTTCAAACACCAAAGTTCTCCAAATGTTTTTGCAAAGAGCAATGATACCTTGTCCAGCCAGGGTGTTCCTACTGCCTCAAACCCACCCAAAGCAAGAGGGCTCCCTGGCAAGCAGAATGGAGAGGGCACAGAAAAGACATGCTCAAGGAAAGAGGAAGGCAGGGGAAACTTTCTCCTTCATTTTTGCCCCACCTCAAGGGACAATGGGGAGCAGTGAACCAGCACAGAAAGCCACTGCCAGAGCTGAGGACCTGGAGGTTCCCACATTCCTCTGCTGCAGCAGAGGAATGGGCTCTGCCATTGGAAAGTGTGAAAAAAGGAAAGGGAAAACAAAGGGAAAGAGAGGAGTGAAAGCTAGGGAGAGATGAGTGGTGTGGAGGAAGACAAAAGTAGAGGTGATGGGAGCAGCTTCACCTGAGTCTGCCATGAAAGCAAATGCAAATCCCCTGGGAGAACATAGAATCATAGCTGCATTGGGTTGGAAAGGACCCTCAAAAGTCATCTTGTCCAATGCCCCTGCAGTGAGTAGCGACATCTCTGACTAGATCAGGTTGTTCAGGACTCCATCAAGCCTGACCATGAATATCCCCCAGTATGGGACCTCCACCACATCTGCAAGGCTGCAAGAAGTCAAGAAGGTGCTCCCTGTTCACCACTCAGACCATGACAGCAGCCAGACTATGCTGGCTCTGCTCAAATCAAGTCACTGACTGGCCTGGGGTGCTTCCTGGGTGGTGAGACTTTGCAGGGCTGCAAGCACCACTGCAGCTCTTTCTCTTCCAGCCTTATTGATGCTTATGGGTCAGGCCATGCATCCACACCCCAGTGATGCCCAGGACCACTGGAATTCCAGTGGCAGAACAGGGCCCTGGGCACAAGCTCCACCAAGGCCCATCCACCTCCCACACCTGCACACTTCCCTCTCAGTGACCCCAGCTAAGCCCTCCTTGCCCCACTTCTAAATCAGCCCTTCCCTGAACTGGGGATGAGTCTTTGACCCAAGAGCTCCATCGCCCCAGACCTCCAGACTCATCACTGTGGTGAGAGTGGCTCTGCACAAATCAGGAGCTGCAACACAAACCCCTTGGTCACTGCTTGCTGCAGCCTGGGTGCCTGTCAGGCTCTGGAGCAATAAATCACTTCACCTGTGGGAGACTGGGTTAGGGAGGGTGGGGGACAGAGTGGTGGAGGTGGCCTGATCATACAAATCCTTCAGCTGAGGAGGGGTCCAGAAGTGAGCAGAAGCTGCAGAGGGCTGTGCTGCAGCACTGCTGGAGTGGACCCAAAAGCAGAGGACTGATGATGGTGATCAAAGCCAGCATGCACTGCACTGGGCTATTTTTAGCATAGCTGGCAGAGCAGGAGTTTGGGAGCCCAAGTCAGAAGTTACTTGCATCTGTGAGTGCTCCTCAAGGGTAGCACAGACAATGCACTTCCCAGGAGCACCAGCACCCTGCCCAGTCCATTTTGGGAGCCACTCACCCTGGCCTCAGCTCCTCTTCAGTGAACACGTTCCTCTCCTCTGCAGTGTCCTGTGGGGACAGTGCCATCACCCCAAAGACTGGGGGCATGAGCACGTGGTGGGGGACAGAAGACAGAGAAGAGAGGGTGGCTTTCAGGTGATGAAGGAGTTATTTGGGAAAATCCCCATACCCACCTAAAACGTGCAGGGGTGTGAACAGGCCTTGTCCTGCAGCAGCATGGATGCCTAGCTTCATGGGACAGTGCCAGGCAGTTGTGGATCTCAGAGGTGTCCCAGCACTCTCCTCCAGTTCCTGCCTCTGCATTTACTCACTACAAAGTTTCCCTCATGAAGACCTAAGTCGTTTTTCCTGGGTAGGTGTCTGGGGATGAAATTGCTTAGAAAGTTGTACAGCACATTTTCACTCCATCTCCAAACCACTGCTGCCAGCCAATGTCCTGAGGTGCTGAAGGCAGCAAAGCTGCTGGTGTGCATGTTTGGTGGTCCTGGAGAAGCCACCCCAACAAACAGTCCTTGCCTTGTGGCAGTGAGTTTGGCTTCACTGGAATTTCCTTACACTCCACATTTTCACATCTCCTTTGTGTCATACCCTCCATTTTAGCCTTCTCAGCCAGCTCACCAGCACCACTAGAAGGGTGGAAGAGATTATCCAAACATGACCCTGAGAGCTTTGCTCGCTCCCATCTTCCCCCTTGCCCCATGCAGTACTCAGTGAGGGCAAACTCTCTGAGCCACAGCAAAGCTGGTTTTCTGGACTCAGTTTCCTCTGTGCAAGGCATGAGAAGGCACAGAAGTATCAGGGATATGGATTTTCACCACGTGGGGAGCAGCCAGGCAGGATGCTCATTTTTACTCTAGTTTTGCTGCCCTCTCCTTGGTCCAAATTGGATGTGAATGGACCTGTTTCCCTCCTCCTGCAGCCTCTGTGTCCCCGAAGAGTAACCAAAAGGTCTGAGTCTGTGTGATGTGTGTGTCACTGCAGTAACTCAGTGGGCACATTGAGGACAGGGAGTGTGCTGTTGGTGCCAATGGCTTCTCACATCCCACCAACAGCTGTTTTCTCACACTCAGCTCAGCTGTCTGGAAATAGCCATTTGCTGCTCACCTTTACTTGCCTCACTATTAAAGAGCTCATTAACGTGCTCCATCCTGGTTTTCTTTGGGACTAAAAGATGTCCACTTATCAGCTTTCTCATGGTTTATACCATCTCCTCTCTTCACTGTGAGATGCCCTTTTCTAATGAGCTCCCCTCTCCTGCTCCATCTTCTCCATTAGGCCAAGCAAGTGCTGTCCCTGTGTCGCCTTGCTCATCTCCGGGATCTATCACATTCTTTAGTGTTTCCAGCTGTGAAAGCAACTGATTAGCCCCACGTACAACAGCCACACTTTCCTTCCCACTCCACTTGCCTTCCTTGCAGCTCTCCAGCCCTCCAGTCTGGCTCATCCCACCACAGCTTCCACCCTTGACAGCCTCTTCTGGCTGGCTTGCCCTCATCTGCAGGGGTGTGATGGGATGCCTCAGTGTTTGTGTGTGGTGCCTGAAGCTTGTCTCTGCTGGGGGCCTCTTAAATCTTTTCCTTTCTCTCAGCACCACTTTTACACAGCAGAACTCTCCTCGGGCACCTCCTGCCCTGCAATCAAGAGCTACCCAGCCCATCTGAGCAGCAAGAGGCCTCTCTAGGTATGGCAAAAGCTCCTCTGTGGTCCCATAAGTAAACACTGGCACTTTTAACACAATGCAGCTAAATTAGTTAACTTGATTCCACCACATTTTCAACCAAGATACAAAGGTTCCCATTCCCTGCAGCTGGGGCTTAAGCCTACTTCTCCCCAGTCATGCCTCAGCTGGGAATTGTGCTGCAGCAAGGTTTGAGGGAGCAGGAGCAGAGCAGTCACTGGGAGCTGCTCCAAGGGACTGGCAGAGCCAGCAAGTCCCTAGCCAAGTGGCCATGCAGCACATGGGCCTAAACTGTCTGCCACTGTCCATCTGAAGCCTCCCTGATGTGTTCAGCTCACTGAAGGCTGAGAAAGAGCTTTTGTGCACACAAGCTCTTGTGGTTTGGTGTTCTTTTTGCCAGCCACCTCAGGTGCTGCAGTAAGAGATATTACCTCTCCACACCAACCTTATCTCAGTTACACTCAGATCACTCTGGCTGTAGCAACACTACCACCCACTCCAGCACTCACACAGACATCTCTGCCTGGGAAATCCTGGGCAGGCCCGTGGCAGCCCTACGCATGAGGAAGCCTTCAAGTGCTGACAGATGACAAGCCCCTGAGCTGCTCCACAGCCTCCTCCAGTCTTGCAGGGTCATCACGGCTCCTAAAAGACAGTCAAATGCAGACAGCAGGGCTTGGGGCAAGACATGTTACAGGAGACTGGTAGCAGAGGCTGGGGAGAGCGGGTGCCTGCTGTGGCCACTCCAAACCTATTCTGTGGTGGAGCTCACAGCTGGCAAGGAGGATAACCTGAGACATGGGCTGGTTCCTGATCATCCACCCATCTCACAGTTCAGTCCTGGAGGCCAGGCACAGCTGCCAGGAGAATGGGGAAACAGAGATGAAAATGCTGGGGCATAGTTTGGAACTGTCCATCACAACCAGAGATAGTTGAACCCTTTCTGATACAATCAGGAGGCTCCTCTGGCCGAGGGGACAGAGAATTCCCTACCCAAGGAGAAGAGCACATTCAGGAGAGCTCATCCATGACTGTGAAGGACTCAGCCACCAATTGCAGCTCCAGAGCTGCCAGGGGAAGGGTAGATTCACCCATCAGGTGTGACATTTGAGCCAGTCTCATTCTACAAAGCCACAAATGTATGTGGCTGGAGACTTCCAGGGGAGACAAGGTGGTTTGGCTGGCACCAGGGTGCAAAGCCCTCCTCTGGACAGATGATATTTCGTCTTTTTTCTGAAGGTGAAGGAACCAAAACAGCACAAGGCATTGTAGGAAAATGCCAGCAAGTGGGAGGAGATGGCTTATCTGGGGAGCTAATTTAGCTGGAAGGAAAGGGAAAGGTTGCAAGATGTTCCCCTATTAAGAAAGAAAAATAAACATGCACGAGCAAATAGCCAGAGATCAAAGTGTCTGAGGGGAAGTGAGGCAGATGCATTTGATTTCAAGAAGCCAAAGCAGAGCTGGACCCAGAACGAAGGACATTTCAACCCAGGATCGAGAGGCAAAGGTTAGGATGAGGCTTGCAAAGACCTGGAAACCACAGAGGTGAGTGAACTGTAAGTGGCACCACATTTAACCTGAGCAGAATGCATGAAACTGGGTAATGAAATTGAAAGGGTTATTTAAACTGAATATTCAGAGGGGAAAAAAAAAAATAAAGCATTGCAGGGAAAATAATAATACTTAACACTTGTAATGTGCTTAGCATCTTCAAAAACTGGTCAGCCATTAACTGATCACTCCTCTGCTAAGCCCAAAGGCTAATAAAAAAGGGATGGTTCATTTAGCTATTTCACAGCTGAGCTTCTCAATAAGGCATGGGAAAGAGATGACTGCTCCCCAACAGCATAAACAAACCCACATTTACCCAACAGGTAAACGAGCAGTGGGAAGCAGGAAAACACAGCAGCATCTCGCTCGGCTCCTTCCTTCCTCACCTTGGGCTTGTCCAGCCCAGATCCATGACAGGGAGCCCATCTGGAAGTCTGGCTAGGGAGTATGCCACAGTTGGGTCCAGGTCTCCACTATTTCCAAAAAGTTGGTGTTTCCTGCCTGGGAAGTGCCCACTGTCAGTGTCTGCACGAGTGTGGATGAGGTGTGTGCAGGGCAGGAACGGGGGCACTCTGCTGTGGGTGGATGGGGAGGGTGAGAGATGCCAACCATGCAGCCCTGTTGCCTTGGCAGGCATTGAGGCTGGAGGGAACAAAGCAGCCTGTTGAATGGCAGTAAAGATGGAGGTACTTTATGTTTGTTTTGCTTAAAAAGTAAACAGCTCTTTCTGTGTTTGATGAGCAAGCAGTTTCGTAAACACTGCAGAGAAAACATGACACAGTTGCACCTCGGTGATTTCCAGCTTGTTCTCTTGGCAGCAGCAGCAGAGCAGTGCACAGCCACCCGAGCTGCCACCCCACGCACACTCCCCAGCTGTCTGCAGAGAGCCAAGGGCCTGGGGGCTGCTTCTGGTTAGGTTGAGAAGGAAACAGCCAGCAAGAGGAACCTCTCATAGGGGCAGAGCCATTCATGCCTCATCCTTTCAGAGAAAGGAAACTGCACAGGCTCAGCTGCCCTGCTTTTGGTGCAGTGATGCTCCAGACTCTGATTTAACAGGACACAAGTTAAGGCTTCGAGGAGACCTTAGAGTAGCCTTCCAGTACCTGAAAGGGGCCTACAGGAAGGCTGGGGAGGGACTATTGCCAAGGTCTTGCAATGACAGGACAAGGGGCAATGGGTTTGAACTGGCAGAGGGGAGATTTAGACTGGATGTTAGGAAGAAGCTCTTTACAGTGAGGGTGGTGAGACACTGGCACAGGTTGCCCAGGGAGGTTGTGGCTGCTCCCTCCCTGGAGGTGTTGAAGGCCAGGTTGGAGGAGGCCTTGAGTGACCTGTGCTAGTGGGAGGTGTCCCTGCCTATGGCAGGGGGTTGGAACTGGATGATCCTTGAGGTCCCTTCCAACCTTACCATTCTATGATTCTGTGGTTCTATGAGTCTTAACATGCTCCAGATGTCCCAGCCTCATGCTGTGGGGATGTCTCCGTGGGGCTGCACAGCTCATCTGTGGATTTTGCCACATCTCCAGCTCACCCAGGAGCTGCTGGGGCAGCACCCAGGAAAGAGCAATGCTTCACCCACAACTTGTTGAACCCTAGCAGCCAGGGAAGAGCTCCTCAGAGATGCTAGGAAGCTATTTCCCCACCTCATTGTGTCCTCCAACAGGGGTCCTGTTGATTTATAGAAAAACTGCACACATATTCATCTCTGACAGCATTTTCTGGGCTAAAATCATTGACTCACAAAAATCATAGAATCAGAATCATAGAATCATAGACCCATAGAATCATAGAATGCACTCTCCTAGAGCATACCTGAGCTCAAGTCTGAACTCAGTTTCTCTGGGACATGTTCAGAAGCAGCAGTGCCACCATCAAAAGGTTTGGTGAAGACAGAGGTTAAAGGGTCTTACATTCCCCTGGCCTTTTGCCCCAGGCACTTGCTCCCTCAGCCATGCTCCTGGGCTTTGTGTTTTCTTTCTCCATGTTTTCTTCTCTTTAAGTGAAATGGTTCCCATCTCTTCAGCTGGCATGGCCCTAGAGACCCTGTGCTGGGAGGATGTCAGGTGAGAGAAAAAGGAGGTGAGCAGGGACTTCTTCAACCAGTGTCACCATTAAGTGCCTTTGCTTGAGCGAGGCATATGGGTCAGGACCACGAAGGTTTACAGAGCAGGATGTGCCCTTCTCATCATCTGGGGGACCCGGGGAAGATGCAGAGCACAGAGAGAGCAGCAGCCTTGCTGGGTCACCAAGAGGTATTTCTGACTGGAGGAAATTTGGGATGCAGGCTGCCAAGGGATGCTAACTTCTGCTAAACACTCACGTACAGCCAGGTGGCAGATATATGGCCCCGTGCAAGACGCTGCCGCTTCTCCTCTGCCTGGCTTTGGCATAACGAAGCCCAACGGGTGTGTACAAACAAAGCAAGCAGCTCTCTCACTGGACCTCATGCATCATTTATAGGCAGCTTTTCCATGGCACCAGAAACATTTACATATGCCAGCATTAATTCCGAGCGCCACTTCAAAGCCATCTCTGTCTAATGAACCCTGAGCGCAGCACATCCCGCCCGGAAAATAATGAGCAGCACACACCACCAAAGCGCTGCGAGGGGAAGGCAGCACACCACCTGCCCAAGCACAAGGAAGGCCTGAGTTAGTTATTTCCCACCACTTTGTTAGCAACACTCAGGTGCTGGCTCTGTCCTGTCCTCGCTTTTGTAAGGCCTCGGGAAGCGCCATGTGCCCGCTCGGCTTTCCAGGCTAGGGGTGTGATGGAATCTGGGGGGCAGGGGAGTTGTATGATTTCATACAGTCATCATGACTGGACATAGCTGTGCAAACCCTGCTGACTTCTCCATGCTGGGGTTGCCAGCTGGGATTTAAGGTGCAGGCAGCTCTATGTCCCTTCCCAGGAAGTTGCATGATTCCCAGGCTTTTGGAGTTGTGCTGGTTTGGGAGTTACCCACCCCTACACACAATGAAATCACCCAGGCTAGACTCGGCAGGATGGAAGTTAAGGCATGAAGCTATATTTACAGCCTATCACAATTTACAAGCATATATATATATATATTCTGGGTAGGCACAATCCCAAGCACAACTCCAGGCTGGGTGGGGAATGGCTGAGAGCAGCCCTGAGGAACAGGCCCTGGGGGTGTGGGGTGATGAAAAGCTCAAGATGAGGCTGCAGTGTGAGTGCAGCCCAGACAGCAACTGTGTGCTGGGCTGCAGCAAGAGCAGTGTGGGCAGCAGGGCAAGGGAGGGGATTCTGCCCCTTTGCTCTGCT
>VWYK01102883.1:0-14704 GCA_013399775.1 Semnornis frantzii
GTCCACAAATTAAATTACAATTAATTTTTTTTTTCTTCCTCATTGCAGACATCAAATCTGCTAATGTCAGGACCTGAGGAGAAGTAAAACTAGATGAGAAATGGGCTTGAATTTTCATGTGTGACATATCTCAATTTGACACTCAGTGTCTGCAGGAAACTGGGATACTGTTTTCAGAGGGTTCTTCTTGTGAAACGAGCTGTACTATTAATTTTCTCTAACACTGGAACATTCACCCTCTATTTATGAGAATTAAACTATTTATGTGATTAGGTCACGTAAAGAGTTCAATTCTTGTATTTACAAAACAAATCTGTGAATATTATTCCTAATAAACCAAGAGTTATTATTCTTCTGTGCTAAAGAAAAAAAAGCAGAATAAGAGTGTGATCAGAATACTACCTCTAGTGTAACTGAATCAAGGTTTTGCTGCAGCACTCAGTTGACAGTAAGTCTACCGTTCTTTTACCATGTATGCCATTAATTCACTTTCCAGAACTGTCAGGTACCCCGAGAGTTAAGAGAAATACACTAAAAATATCAATGTATTTCTCCTCTTCCTTTAGCTAATATATCTCCACTGATGCTATTTTAAATTAAGCAATGAAGTAGTGTTGAAAGTTCTGGCTGACTCTGATAACAAAATGGATTAAAAGAATCAACCATTAAAAAAAAAAAAGAAATAGAATCAGCTGACAACTTAATTGTTCAGCTTGTATGCAAATATTCTGACAATAATTTGCCAATGCTTTTGAATATAAGTTTAGGAACACATAATTATAACATTAATTGTTTCTTGTGCTTTAATTCTAGGTTTCTGTCACAAAACAGAAGGCTTAACTCTAATGCGTGTGGAAATACAAAAAGTATATTCATTTTGTATTCAGTTAGGTTTAAGCATATTCCATTGCCATGTGGTATTACAGTAATTATTTATGTTAATCTACAGAAGAAGATACGGTGTGTTGGCATAGGAAATTATCTTTATGCTGTGCAGCAATGTCTTTTGAGTCACTCTCTGTATTTACAAACAAGAGCATCTACCTGAACGTGGTAGTTGTCAGATTACAGGATAAAGATGATGACTTAGTGGTGTGTAGGGAAGATACAGCCCTACAAATCCCCGAATCATATCACTATTTGCTTCTAGAACTACATTATAATGAAATTCAGCACCTGAGTTTGAAGCAAGAAGGGAGGAGATGATGCTGAAAGGATGGATTGGAATTTGGCCTGAATTTCCTCTTCTTATTTCAACTCTGAATGCTAACTCAGATTCATGCGAGAGTAAAATCTACACAACACCTGCATTGTGGAAAAATAGGATTAAAATTGAGCAAAATGTGTGAAAACACTTTATGAATAATGAATATACAGCCCCTTCTGATTGAGGACTCTCCTTCAGTATTGAGGACTGTAGCAGCACTGCAATTACATTACTAATATTTGCTGAAGATATGTCTGTCTTTTCTCCTGATCCTAAACCAAGCATTTAAAAAGATAGGAAGTGAGAAAGCAGAGATAAATGAGGTTGTGCAGCATTCTAGAGTCTTGTGGAGAAATATTAAACAAATACTAACAGCGCAAGTAAGTTGATTCTGCTGTTTTTAAGCAAACTGTTACTATTGACTAACACATAAGTGGGATGTTGCTAGTGACAAAAACTCTGGAGCACTAGAACTGCTACTAATCCATGTGCTTAGAAAGCCTGAGTAACACCTAAGTGCAGAATTAAATAGTCATATAAATTAATTTCTACTTCACATTTCTTGATAAGGAGTCATAGCTTCCTCAGCAGACCTTTTCCTTTATCAGATATATCAAACCAAAGAGATCTTGTATTACTTCACTCACAACTTACAGCAATGAGGAAATCCTTAGGGGATTATTAATGCAGCCTTCAAAGAGAAAGGAACCTGTTCATTTTGAAACAGGCAAAAAACATTCTGGGAAAAGCAAATTTAGAGACCACTCAGGAAAAAAAAATAAAGGTCATGCTGCTATGCTTAAGCAGGTATGTCAGTGTGTGTAGCACCTTGGCATTATGCTCATCAACTGAACAGTCTGAACAGTTCTTTTGCTCTTCTATTTATCAGATCACATTTCCTTTTTTCTGTCTTAGCCCACAGAGGAATGGTGTGAGGAGTCCCATCGTGCTCTGAGCTTCTGAGTAAAGGTATGAATTTTTGTGAGTCATTTGGAAGTTCTAGGAGGAAGCTACATTTATTATTCAGTATATATTCAGAAAAAAATGAGATTAACATACACTTTTCTTTAAACTATAAACCTCTCAAAAAGGAATTTTCCATAATTTGAAGTCAAATTAATAAATTAACCTACATTAATTCAACCCTGACTTTATGAAAATGTTTGTGAACTTCAGCAGCTCTTTCAATGCAATGCAATTCGAGTGACCTCACATTTTGTTGTAAACACTCACAGCTCAAAGCCGTTACCTGACTGTCTTCCATATCAGGTCGTTTATGCATCTCAGCAAACACTGGCATCTGCTTAATATTTTATTGCTTTAAAAATATCTGTGTTGTTCAGATATAATCTTACTCTAACATTTTCATGAATAGAGTCTTTAAGTTGTTCTTCCTGTCGTGCTGAGGACATGTATCCTCGTAGAAATGAAATTGACTATGTTGGCCCATAATCTGCATTGCAAAAAAACCCAACCCATACATTAGGAACTTTTCCTTTAGAATGGGTTGCGTTTTCCTTTGGTCCAGGATTTCTGATGTTTCGGAGTATTTTCCTTAATTGCACACAAGAAACATCTACTGCCTTGTGACACTGTATACTGAACTTCAGAAATAATACTTTAAAAATATTTATACCATACCTGTTTTCAGTTTTAGGCCTGAATAGTTTATATTATTACTGATGCATTAATTCCTAAGAAATTTCAAATGTTTGTAGGTCTTACTTTCGTTATTAAAAATGTGTAACTGTTATGTACCCTATTGTTTCATGTATGGTAGATCACTTTATCACGGAATGAAATATAATTATTTTTATTTTGTAGACAAGTGAATGCCACAGTAAACAAAGTCATAGAGCAAGTAAAGCTTCTACACCAATATGAGTCACGAAACCAAAATTCTGTTGCCTACCTTATTTTGCAGTTTGATTTGTGTCAAATTAAGACCCGGCTAATTTTTTTTGGATTATTTTGACAGTAGGTTGCCAAAATAGTGGCAAATCTGGTATAATAAAACACAAGGAAAGTAACTTTAAAAGCAAACCCAGCTCAACACTTGTCATCAGAGAGGCAACCTTAAAGCAAAACCTTGGAGTACAGTACAGTAGAGTTTTTCATGAACCAGAACTACATGGAATAGACATGACACATAGAGGTATGGAGACAGATAGATTAGTATAGCTAGCTATTCACAGGTAGATCATAGAATCATAAAATCATAGAATGGTAAGGTTAGAAGGGACCTCAAGGATCATCTAGTTCCAAACCCCTGCCATAGGCAGGGACACCTCCCACTAGTACAGGTTACTCAAGGCCTCATCCGACCTGGCCTTGAACACCTCCAGGGAGGGAGCAGCCACAACCTCCCTGGGCAACCTGTNCTTTGTGGCCTCCTCTGGACCCGCTCCAACAGTTCCATGTCCTTCCTGTGCTGGGGGCTCCAGAACTGCACACGGTACTCCAGGATGGCTCTGTCAGATTGTCATGGCACCTGCCTGTTGATGACTGTGGTGTGGTTCTGACCCCAGCAAGATGCTTGGTTCCCCTCAGTAGGAAAAAAGGCCATAGTTACTGATTCAACTGGAGCATCTGTAGCTCAAGAGAATTTCTGTCTTCATCTTTCTTGGATATGGGCTTTGTAGGGGTTAGACGAAGTGCAGCATGAGCCTCCTCTTTTCATTACCAACTCTGGTCCACCAAATCTTGTGCTGTGCCTGAGATCTAGTCCAAAAGATCTATGTGTCCTCAGGCAAGATAGTGTTTGGCAGAAGCTGTACTGCAAAACTTGTGTGAGAGCTTCTTTGCGAAAGTCTCACCTCTCTCCCTTGCCTATATCTCCATGGCTCCCTGCAGCACTGCTGGTACTCTGAGCTGCCTGGTTGCAAGCATAGTGGGAGCAACAAAGCTTGAATTTACAGCTCAACATTAAGGACAGAATCAACATCTATTATGTGATGTCCTTTATTTACATCAGGATTGGAGTGGGGGAGGGAAGACTTCACGAGTATGAGATGAAATGGGTAATTGCTGACAAAACAGTAAAACCATCAGCTAGCACATGTCTAGCATGATAAAGAAAAAGAATGTCTGACTCTCTGTAAGGCTGGGGGAATCTTCTCAGGAAATCACTGCTGTTTTATTTCTTTCACCAGAGATTCAATCTTTTGGGCACTGCTTCAGGTAGAGCTTCTGACAGACAAATCCTCCATCATGAGAAGAGGCTAAAGTGTGACTTCCAGTGACTACATTAAACACCAGAAATACATACTCATCTAGTGAAAGAATACATAGGACATAATCTGATAGAAATGGAATTATATGACAAAAAATTCATATGAAATGGAGAAATAAGCTGCTAGAGTTGACAAACAAGAGAAATGCAGAAACAAATCAACAGCTGAAATTAAAAACATTTAAAAGGAACATTGAATCTAAAAGAATTTATTTTTTCTAAAAAAGCTAATGCATGAAATACAAAAATAGAAGACTTTTTTTCCATTTGTGACCTACAAAATTGTTTTATTTAAAGAGTATGTAAAATATAATTCTTATTCATAAATTGCAAATGAAAATTTGAAAGAATAACTTTGTATATTGAAACCCTAGCAAAAATGTTCCAGGAAAATTGTAAGGAAAGAAAAACAAGAAAATTTTTGTGAAATTACACAAAAATATTTTGAGACAAAGATCATAGAAATAATTGGTGTAAGAGATTAGCCAGACTACTAACCCTGGTACCATGGTTATAGAATCATAGAATGTTAAGGTTGTAAGGGACCTCAAGGATCATCTAGTTCCAACCCCCTGACATAGGTAGGGACACCTCCCACTAGTACAGGTCACTCAAGGTCTCATCCAACCTGACCTTGAACACCTCCAGGGAGGGAGCAGCCACAACCTCCCTGGGCAACCTGTTCCAGTGTCTCACTACCCTCACTGTAAAGAACTTCCTCCTAGCACCCAGTTTCAGTCTCCCCTCTGCCAGTTTATAACTATTAACACTGTAGAAATGAAAAGGATTGGAATGCAATCTGAATGTCAAGTTTCCTAGGAATACAGACCTGTGTCAAACCTTTTTAAAAAAGGCCCAATCTCTGTGGCTTAACTACCAGTTCTCACAGAGGAAGAAAATAAGAAATTTTATCCAAAGCAGAAAGACTTCTGGTGTCTAGTTTTTTGATAAGACTGTATGAACCATCAGGACTAGATGTCTATTTTTTCAGCACAGTGTATCCCAATACATTTGCTAACACAAACAGCAAATGAGAAGGTTCTCAGATGCATCGTTAATAGGGAACTCTCCATCCCTGCTTGCTTGCTTGTGTGTGATTTTGCACATCTTTCAACTAAATCAGGGATCCAAATGGAAAATTCATTACTTAAGGACATCAAATGAATTTGTGGCAATCCCTGGAGATACCATGCCCATAAACCATCTAGGTAGTCTTTCTTTTCTGACAGATATAAGAGATAATTTAAATTTAATGTATACTTCAAGTATTATTAAATGTAAGTTGCTAATATGTTACAAGTATCCTGTATTTTCTTTCTTCTATTTCATGTCTGTGGTTTATAAGATAGCTAGAAAGTACCGAGGGGGAGAATACACAATGTACACAGTGTGTGCAAATCTGCATGCTTTGCCCATACAGTCGTGCCAATGTGTTTCTTTTGGAAGACAGAAATCTTACAGGAAAATATTTTCCATGTGTTAGAAGCCACAGAAACTTCAAAGAAATAAGCATACAGGAGAAAAGGATGCAGAAATGGATACATGAAAGAGACAAATAAGTGTTGTTGTGTCTACATTAAAATCATAAAACTTTTCCCCACTATTGGAATTTAAATCTAGAATATCCTCCATGTGAATGAATGCCTTTACTGCTCTTTTCTCCCAAATTTCCATCCCCCTATAGAGGTGTGATGGTGAGCAGGTAGGAATTGCTGATCTTAATGGACCAGGATTTCTGAGGACTTCTTACTCATGTGTACATCAGAATGATTCATATTCTACCTTTTGATTAGATTTTTAGAGTTAACTTCCAAACAGAAAATAATAATTAAAAAAAAGAAAATGTAGATTTTTCAAAACCAAAATTTTCACTTTCATTTTATATCCTTATGTCTCAGGTATCAGTTATCTCCCAATTTGTTAGGTTTTTAAAATTTATTAGACTTTTGGGAAAAAAAAATAAAATCAAATGTTTGGACTTGAAGAACAGGGCTCAGTGGTAACTCCTTTTATTCTTACATTCCCCAGGAACTTCAGTACTACTGAAAAGACTTTAAAAATTGATTTGGGTTGGATTTGCTTTAATCACGTATCATGGCTAGAAGGGAGCTTGTTTTTCTCTTCATCTAAAATCAGAATTTTGTATGGAGACCCCTCAGGGTGTGCGATTGGCCTTACTGTGAAGGCAGGAGGAAGGAAACTCTCAGTCTTTGGGTAGTGGTGGGAAGGACACTGGTCTTCGCTAGTATTGTGTGTCTGGGCTTGTGGTTTTACACACAGAAACTTTGGAGGTGGATGAGATGACACATTCAGGGCCTTGATATCTGATCACAGCTTCCTTTGGCTGTGACTGGCCTCAGGTGAAACCAAGGAATATAAATTGCAGGAGCAACTTCTATTCTACAAAAATACAAATTAGTATGGTGCTATCTGTGTTCCTCTCTACTCCTGCATATCTTTTCCTCTCCTCTACTAAAAGAAGTAGGGAGGAAAAATAAACCTAAGTAAGAGAAACATTTTTTTCTTTCAATATCATTTAGTAAAAGAGAGAAGAAATGAACAAATAATTATTATGAAGACAAACTTAAATGTAAAAAAATGGAAATGTTATAGAGAACTTTTTTTCCCTCTAACAACTGCTTGCCTAAACTAAAACAACATGGCTGTTCATATTTAAGAGAATATCAGGGTACAACATTTTTTCAATAATTGTGTTGTTCTCGGTAATATTCTTTTTTACCCCTTTGAGAATGTTTTGTGTACAAATTCATTTCAAAATACTATGGGATGAGAACTTGAGGAAAGTTGCATTCTATTTTTTATTGCTCTATCACATGTATTTTATAACTTTCTTTGCTGGAAAAGAATGGTTCCATGTCTATATTCCCAAAGCAGTGTTCCAGTATTCCCAGTTATGGACAAGGTGGTTCTACACAATAGCTGAGAAAACACTGCTGACTTTTCATTGCACATTTTCATCTGTCTCATCCGGTCCAAATTGCCTTGGATGATTGAGAAATAAGAACTTCTCATGTTTGTTTCTCTTTACTGAGTAAAAAATGATAAAAAGTATATATTAGGATTTTTAAAAAATATTTTTATAGATATTTCCTTTCTGCTCATTTTAACAGAATTCCAATGCCTTCTGTTTCCAGGATTTGTAGAGGAAATGGATAGAGAACCGTGACGGTTTGGGAGTTCCCTGCCCCCCCACACTTTAAAATGACCCAGACTAGAACTCAGCCGGAGCTGGAAGTTAAAAGATGAAGCTATATTTACAGCTTAGCACAATATACAAGCAAATATATACAGTATATACAGGAATATTTACAGAAATATACAAGTTTAAGGTAATACAGACACACAACACCCCTCCCAGAAATCAGAGACCCCAGGAGGGGCTCCCAACCACCCTTCCACCTTCTCCTCACCCCTACACCTTACCCCAAGGTTTTGGAGAATCAGCCGAAGGGGGGGATTACAAGGAAAGTGGTTAGTGAAGTTATTCAACAGAGAGGAGAAGCCAGAGCTGCTAGCCCAAGACCCAAGAAGCAAGTGCCTCGTGACCCAGACTACCGGCTCGGGAGACTCTTATCTTTTTGTAAACATTCGCAGCAAGCCTATGAGTGAAGTAGACATCACCATTGTTTTCCTTCACAGCCTATAGTACAATTTTCTCTATTAAAAATATTCCAATTAGCTCAAACCAGAACAAGAACATCAAGCCCCTAAGCTTTCGGAAAATTTGTTCCAGGATCTGACTCTATAGGTGGACTTTCTATGCGCTTCATCAGGTAAAACAATCCTTGCCACAGTGAGCAAGACCTCCTTTTTCACTGTTCACACATTCAACCTTATGCTTTTACTTAGTATATAGTTCTTATTACAGTAGTTATGGGTAAAATGTTACACTAGTTATACTATGCAATTATGGTTTTGAGACATGTGAAATACTTCTGAAGCAATTCCAAAGCAATCCTGAATGTTGAGTTCTGACTTGAAATCCAGCTTTGAGGTTCTTATTTATTTGCTTAAATATAAAATACTAAAGGTGTCTGTCCAAGTCTCTAAAAGCATAACATTTTAAATTATACGGTTAATTAAATTAGATTAAACCTTAGCAGAACTGAAATCTGTTCCAAAGGAACTAATCCATTGCTTTTCACCCCTCTGCATCTCAGTCCCCCTAAACAAACAGATGTCTTTTGTTGCAATTCTGGAAAGGCCCCAAATGTGGGCTAATTTGGATTATAAGGAGAAATTTCTAGAGTCTTATGGGCTTCAGAGAGGAAACCATGAAATCCTCGTTCTGTTGTGCGTTATGAGGAAAACAGCACGGTTGTTTCTGCTAACTGCAGCTGATTTAGGGTGCCAGGGACAAAAGAATTATGGTAGAATGCTCTCAGACTTTTTGGGTATTTTCTTGACTATGCATCGTATCTGATGTCAGATAAATATGCAGTGGGTCACACTGAGATCAAGATGCTTTCAAGGTGCTTCCCTGGAGATGAGACAGCTTTTAGCAAACTGTTGAAGTTCTATGAGCAGAAGTCTGATCATGACATGGTGGAAGCAGTACTTGCGGAGACAAGGCGCTATCTGGATGAAGTGGCTCAGATATCTCTAGAACGAAATACACTAGTGGTGATCTGTGTCCAGCGGTGCTGAATGCCTGTGAATTTCCATGATGTCTGTGGGAACCACTAAGTACTTGCCACTTTTGAACTCAGTTGTTTTTACCAAATTCCCCATGTGCTCTCTTGCTAGTTCTATACAGAGCAGTGACATTACTCTGAAGATTTCTAGGCTGGATCCCGATGTGTATATATGCTGACCTAATTAACTTGCCTGAGAAGCAAGACAGGTTAACTGTCTTGAGCCACAGGCACATGCTAATAGAAGTAGGAGATAGCTTCATTTCATACAGCTATATCCTCAGAACCAGATTCAAATGTCTTTAACATCCACGAGAAGATTTCCATTTACTTCAGTACAATGGAACTCTTTGTCTCAGAATGTAACAGACCTTGATGTTGAACGTGGCTGTGCCCTGACACCAAAATATTAACCTATTGTATTGGTACTTTGAACTTACCTTACAGCTCTCAAATAATCATCTCTGAGTAGTTTAATGAATTAACCTTTACAACAACATCTCATTGAGGCTTTGCAAAGGATCGAATCTGAGTGATGAGTTTAAAAAGTATCTCAAATTATTAATTGATAATGAAACTATTTTTTATTTGAGTGTATCTGTGTCCTTTAGAGATTTGTTTTCTGTTAACATTGTTTATCAAACTGGTAATGCTGTTTTTCAAACTATCTTTTAAGCATAAATATATAAATATTAATCAAACAAAAGCTAGTGTTCATACTTCTATTGGCATACTGTCATGTGCTAATGTGGCATACTTTTCATTGCTTTTCCCTTTTACTCCTACTCTCACTGCACTTGCTATCTCTTTCTTCAATATAGAACCATAGTATGCTTTGGGTTGGAAAGGACCTTTAAGTTTCACCTAGTACAGCCTCGCTATCACAAGCAGGGCTGAACATGAGCCAGCAGTGTGCCTAGGTGGCCAGGAGAGCCAATGGCATCCTGGCCTGTATCAGGAACAGTGTGGCCAGCAGGATAAGGGAGGTTATTCTACCCCTGTACTCAGCACTGCTCAGGCCACGCCTTGAGTACTGTGTCCAGTTCTGGGCCTCTCAATTCAAGAGAGATGTTTAGCTACTGGAACGTGTCCAGAGAAAGGCACCAAGGCTGGTGAGGGGCCTGGAGCACAACCCTGTGAGGAGAGGCTGAGGGAGCTGGGCTTGTTCAGCCTGGAAAAGAGGAGGCTCAGGGGAGACCTCGTTGCTGTCTATGACTACCTGAAAGGAGGCTGTAGCCAGGCAGGGGTTGGTCTCTTCTCCCAGGCAACCAACAACAGAACGAGAGGACACAGTCTCAAATTGTGTCAGGGGAGGTCTAGGCTGGATGTTAGGAGGAAGTCCTTCACAGAGAGAGTGATTGGCATTGGAATGAGCTGCCCAGGGAGATGGTGGAATGACCATCCCTGGAGGTGTTCAAGAAAAGACTGGATGGGGCACTTAGTGCCATGGTCTAGTTGACTGGATAGGGATGGGTGATAGGTTGGGACTGGATGATCTTGGATGTCTCTTCCAACCTGGTTGACTCTATGACTTTATGATCTTCAGCTAGATCAGGTTGCTTAGAGCCCTGTCCAACCTCACGTTGAATATTTCCAGAGATGGGGCATCTAATACTTTTCTGGCCTATGACTTAGTAAATTTTAGTTCCTTTTAGTTGTGCGCATATTGCAACAGGGTAATGAATGAATATTACATATTGCTATTCCCTGTGTTTCTTTCACTTGAAATGTTTACTTCCTTGAAATTACTAGTTAATGAATCTTAAACTACATTAGTTTATTCAGGTTTTTGGTTGATCTGATAGCTATGTTCCACTAATCACATGTGCCATCTGGCTGTAGTTCCATTTGGGTCATGTTTAGCCATTAGCTGCTAAAAAGATCTTTGGTCATTTAGCTTAGTGAATCAGTCAGCATCTAAATATGGACAGAAATGTTCACCAAACTGGAGTTTAGTGTTATTTTTATATGGCACAAAAGATCTTTTTTATAGAGGCGAAATTTTTAATGTTATTTTACTCAACACATTCACTTTTAGGCTTGCATTTTTAATTGCTGTATTACAAAGATTACATGTTTGTTTGTTTTTAACTGAGTCATTATATAATGACCCTGCGCTAAGATTTCTCTTGAAGACTAAATGTTCCTTATTGTTCTATTGTTTCGTTTAAAAGAACAATCACTGGTGACATGTAAATGACTAAAGTTTTATAAAAATAACTTTGAATAAATTTTTAATAAGATGTATTATTATCCTTTGACTCATAGCAAGTCATTCATAAACACCATTAAATCCTGATAATTATAGCTGTAGCTGCAGGGTTACTACCTTTAGAGTCCTTATGCACACTGCATTTAGAGGTCCAGTAGGGACAGGCACACAACTGCTTCAAAATGTTACTATTAACAGTTTCCTTTGAAGCAGTATTGTGCTAGATTAAGCATTCACTCATGAAACAAAAATGTTTGTAGGTCATCTAATAGCTAAACATTCTGTGACCTAAGGTAAATTTTTTAGCTTTGGATTTGGGATTTTAGGATTTCCACAATTTTCTTTTTTTCTTCTATATAGAACATGAAGTATAGAGATTCTGTAATGCAGAAAAGAGCTCTGCAATTTTCTCTGAATAATGCAGCAATCATCATTTCTCTTAAAGTAAATTGGACTGTTTTGGTTTATAAAGCTGCTTAATAACTTGTGCAGTACCTCCTTCTCTTTTTTGTCCTCTTGTTGCTCAGTTTCTGAACCACCTTTTTGAATAGAATGGATGTTAGTACTTACAAGATACAGCTTTCAGCTTCATATCCTGTGAAATACATGCTAAAATACTTCCAGGAAATTTCTGGTCTAAAAGCAAGCAAACACAACTCTTGTCCTTCAAGAAAATAATCTCTACATCAGTTTTGGAGCTGCACAGGCTCTTTTGAGTCTCTTCTAATATAAATCCTTTCCAGAAACACCTAATAGAACAGACATGTAAGAATATCAGTGCTGTTTTATCTCAAAACTATACTTTGTCTCCAAAAAATCCCAAGATTTATATATACTCCATATGTAGTGGAATTTATATCATCACCATTTGCTAATGCTCATTTCCTTTTTCCAATGTACTTTACTTTTCCCCAGACTCTTAATTCTAACTAATTAGAGAAGCTAAGCTTGAAGCACAGTGTCAGTTCTCAGGACTTAGAGTACTTGGCTCTGACAGTCTTTTATTCACCTGCTTCATGCTCCATGTTAGCAGTGTCTACTTGGGGCTGTATACCCTCTCAGATGGCCATCCCAACTCCCAGCCCATTCTTTGTACTGTGACACAAACATGTACTGTTCACTTCTAATTGCTGGAGCTCAGTTTGGCAATTGATCAAGCACGATCTGCAGGATTTAAACCTGCCCTACTCTGTCATAGTATGACTGACTGCACTGCACTGGAACTTGATTATATGCCTCTTGTCAGGCATTTGGTTGAAGTGATGACTGTGAGAAGCCATACTGTATTGACTTTGAAAAGATACCGAACCTGTGTGAGGAACTGAGCTGATGTCAGCAATCTACTATTGTGCTATTACACCACTATAAACTGCTTCTACTGATTTAACTTTTACACCACCTTTTTTGCAGTCTTCCCACTATTGATTTACTTACTTCAGTGGGCTTTGCCCTTGTTCTCTAGTTTAATTTTCTGTCAGATCTGAGATTCTACATTATACCTTAAGAAAACCTTTGACAGATAGAAAAATGTTTGGCAGTGCTCTAATTGAAGGCTGAGCCAACCTTTTACATTCTGACAGGTGCTAATAATGTTCTCCAAATTTGCTAATACTCTTCCACAGTGCTGGACCCCAGATGGACAGTATGACTTTTACAAACTAATGGCATTGTAATTGAAGATATTCTAGCATATCACAAAAGAATGAAGAAATGTTTGTTAAGCAGAGAAGATGTCTGGCAATGGTGTGACGATCTGATACACAAAACAGATTCTAATTTGTTCTCCTTTTCTCACACTAATTGCAGGAAATCTCTAGATAAGATTAGACTGATGTTAAGTCATTGATACTGGGCAAAAGATAGTTATCTTTACAGGTGTGTTTCTCATGGCCATCAAAGTATATATGTATTTTTTTTTTAAATAATATTGTTAAAGAGCACTGTTAAACTGGTAAGTAAGTCCTTTTTTTTTTACTGACAATCCTCATTTTTTCCAGGAGGATGAAACACTGTTAAAATTTCAGGCATTAGCACAACAAATCTTGATCAGATGGCATTTGAATAAACCCAGTTGCTCGGTTCAGAAATATTATTCCACTTTTGTGAAGTAGGATTCCTGAAATCATTGTCCATGTTCTTCCCACTCACCTTTTTTTTTTAAAAAAAAATATTGTCTCAAAGTGAGCATGAAAATATTACTTCACAGAAGATATCAAACATATTTATTGTGGAAATTTAGAAGCTCTAAGTGGGGAAGAAAAAAAAAATGAAGGCTAGGGAGGGTAAAGCTCATTACATGTATTCCTTAAGGCTTCTTTAAGGCCTCAAACTGGGTACCCAGGGAGTTAAAATATAAGTTTATATGTCTTAGTAAATCAGCATAATGATTCTTTTCAGTGTTTTGGTGTGACTCTCAGAATTTTTGAGTATTAATAGAAAATAATAATTCCTGTCTGTTTCCTTTCTACATTCCTCGGGGAAAAATTCTTACTTTTAAGGCTTCTACATATGCATATTTTGCTGAATTTATTTATTTTTTTAACTTCTGCAATATTTCAGAACTTTTGAAGGAATCTTTCTCTAGATTCATGATACTGAAACAGTGGCAACTGGAGACTTCCCAGTAAAATTTCCAATTGTAGTCAATTGCCCTTAAGAACATGTGATTGTATTATTTAAATATACATACTGGTTTACTCTGTATTTATATTCACTGCCAAATCCATTGTTTTTAATTTCAAGATCACTAATAACAGGCTCTTAAAATCTTCTTGGGAGCAGGAAGTCAGTTGAACGAGTACAAAGTCTACTGTACATTAATGTATATTATATATTAGGGTTGAGGTGCTCAGTGACTTTTTTGCCTCAGTCTTCAACAGCAAGGGCTCCAACCACAATGTCCAAGTCCCAGAGGGCAAAAGTAAGGACTGGGAGAAGGCAGATCTGCTCACTGTAATTGGAGATCATATTAGTGAGCACCTAAGGAATCTGAACATGCACAAGTCCATGGGGCCTGACGAGATCCACCCAGGGGTCCTGAGGGAATTGGCAGATGAAGTTGCTAAACTACTGTCCATCATATTTGAAAGGTCATGGCAGACTGGTGAAGTTCCTGCTGACTGGAGCAGGGCAAACATAACACCCATCTTCAAGAAGGGATAAAAAGGATGACCCTGGGAACTACAGACCAGTCAGTCTCACCTCTGTGCCTCACAAGATCATGGAGCAGATCCTGCTGAAAGCTCTACTAAGGCAAATGGAAAACAAAGTAGAGGTGATTGGTGGTAACCAGCAATGGCTTCACCAAGGGCAAATCTTGCCTGACTAATCTGATGTCTTTTTATGATGAAGTCACAGTGACAGTGGACAAGGGAAGGGCAACTGATGTCATCTACCTG
>VWYK01102886.1:4834-24060 GCA_013399775.1 Semnornis frantzii
TTCAAAATAGGTTGTTCCTAGTCTTAAGTTTTTTTTATTCCTTAAGATGCCTACAGCTGTATAATGCATTCCCTTTCTGCTGAATATAAGTATAGAGATATTATTTCTGTATGTCAGAATGCTGTAAACTTTTTTGTTTTGTTAAAGGCACTATCAAAATCTTAATCCAGAGAATTGTTTCTCCTGTTTTAAGTTATCCAAACCCTAGTATGTTAAAAAAATTGTATTAACAGTACAAATAATAGGAGGGAAAAGCAGTACAGTAAATGAGGAGGAGGAAAGCTGTTAAGAGGCAATTTTTCTTATAGTCTTGAACCCATTTAATGCATGATTTCCTACCTTCCTTCCAGTGGTAATCACAATAGTGAATTCGCTGAGTGTCAAGCTGGCAAGCTACCTCCAGAATTTTCTCACAGCTGCTAAAATGATCATTGTCACAATCATCATTGTAAGTGGAATTGTTCTCCTTGCACAAGGTAATTCAATATACTTCACTTGCAAAAACTGCTTCTGCTATAACCATTAAACAATTTCCCACTGACTTAAGTAGCACAATATTATGTGTCTCTCTGGTTTAGTTGGGGATCTTTTGGAAACTTACAGTATTTGGAGAAGGGCAGGGGGTTGGAAATGCACCACCACGGGTCAGTTGTTAAAAATCAATTAATACCAGTTTTTAACAGTGAGAAGTTTTGAAACACGAAAACTTGATGGAATGCTTCTCTGCTCTTCTGGGGGGAATGAATTTCCACACTCAGCAGTGATCTCTGTCTGATTTGCAGGAAAGACTGACAACTTCAAAGACTCTTTCAAGGGCAGTAAAGTTTCTCTGAGCTCGATCGGTCTGGCATTCTATAACGGACTATGGGCATATGATGGATGGTAAGGTCCTCGCTAGCCCTCACTGCTGTCTTGTCCTCCCCTGAAGGACCCACAGCTGTTATCTCAATTGTTGTTAATTGTGTCTGAATGAATTCTGGGAAAAGAACACCAGTGTAGTTAAAACCAAGAGTCCCCAGAGCAACACACCAGATCCTCAGGGGGCTGTCTGTTAGGGAAAGAATGCTAAAGGGTTGTGCTTTCAGGTTTGGGGCTGGTTTTAAACCACAAAGGTAAAGAACAGTGACATGAGAAACAGTATCTGGCTTCGATGGTAGTATCTCAACTCCTGACTGCCAGTAACATTGTATGAATGTTTTATCTTCCAGGAACCAGCTCAACTACATCACAGAAGAACTTAAAAACCCTTACAGGTAAAGACTATGCAGGAAAGCAGTGTTTCTAACAGCAAACCTCCAACACTTGATAATTTTGTACAAGCAGGTAGATATTTTGGTTTTGTTTTTGTTCTTCTTAAGCAAGAGTTACTCTAGGTTTGGTTACCAGACAAAGCTAATTAGCCTCAATTACAGGCTTTGTACATTTGCATAGATTTGTTTTTCCTTTTTTAAAAAATTCTGATTCCCACAGCTCTGCAACAGACAGGTAAATACACCCAAAGAGCATAAGGAAAAGTTTATTATGACACCTCTACCAGCGACAGAGCAATGCTGATGGAGTCTCCTGCATCCTTCAGAAACCTACCACTACCTGTAATTGTGTTTTGCATCCTCCAGAAATCTACCGCTATCTATAATTATTGGAATCCCCTTGGTTACAGTTTGTTACGTTCTGATAAACATTTCATATTTCACCGTAATGACTTCGACAGAACTCCTGCAGTCCAAGGCAGTTGCTGTGGTAAGCCACTTCATTTTCTTATAGAGCATCTGAGGAAGGCAGTGTGCATTAACGTTGTGAGCAAAAAGGAATCTGTACTTGTTCTTAAGTTGTCTGAGCTGTGTCACCTTTTCCGTCTGCAGCTCAGAGGTTGGCTGTTTTCTGTAAGCACCAAGAATATGGAGAAAAGATAACAGATATCCAAGTGCTGCTCTGCCCTTTGTAAATGGAAGTCTGTAATTCTGGAGATAACATCAAGTACTCCACAATTCACTGCTTCCGTAATTCTTGCCTTTTTTTTTTTTTTGTTTAAGAAATTTTCTTTTTTGCATTATTGCAAGGCATAGTCATACAGATGAAATTAAAGACACTATCAATCCCTACACTCTCAAACACATCTGTCCCTTCAGTCCCACTTGTTACACTTTCCATGAGACATTTTCCTCCAAATTGTCAAGAGGCCATGCAACAATTTTTTCCTAATGTTAGTTTTTGGGGAAAACAAGCAGTCCTACTGTTGGACAAAGAAGCAGCAGTGATGTTATAGCAAAACCATTAACTTCTTATGCTTGGCTTACTGAAAAAATTAACCACTCCTCAATTAAGAACCTAAATCCTGTCAAAGAAGGTTTTAACTGGCATTCATTTAACAGCATCTTAACACACCTGCATTAGATCTAATCCACCCTGCAACAGTAAGTAGCATACCGTGGGACAGGTAAAAAACTGCAGCGTAGTGAAGGGCCTCAGCAAGTTGGTCCTCTCCTCATTCACCCACCAGGCCTGGGTGGCCCAGCTGTACTCCCACTTAGCCCCAACCCAGCTGGTGCACATCAGCACTCTGCTGCGATGCTGCCATTCTTCTGGGTTTGCAGACAGAGGTCCCCAGAGCAGCTGTCTGCCACAGAGCTTAGTTCCGTACACGTTTCACACCTGTCTCCCTGTGCTCCCTACAGGTGTGGCATCCCAAACTCCACAGCATTCCACTCTAGAGCAGTTCACAGGCTAACTCAGGCTTTCGCTTGGCAAAGTGCTTACCTACACAAAATACACTACACGTTTTTATTAGGAGCCTACCTTAGATACCCATTTACTGTACTTCGTAGAAGGCTTAAAAATTACTGAATACACCAAGTAGTAGTTAAAATAACAAAAATTATTAATTTTAATCTCATACCTCAGACATTTGGAGACAGAGTCCTTTACCCAGCCTCCTGGATTGTTCCTCTCTTCGTGGCCTTTTCTACAATTGGATCTGCTAATGGGACCTGTTTTACTGCAGGCAGGTAAGCTTCCACCCTACATGGCTTAAAATGAACATTTTCCAAGGATGGAAAAAATGACACATTATGTTCCTGCAGACAGATCCAGACATCCTTCTGGATCCCAATGTACACAGTGTCATTAAAAAGTACCTGCGAATCTAGCTATAGAGCTTAACTTTCATGAAGAAAGAGTGGCTCTGCAGCTGTGAGGGACTAGAAAAACAGGTATCCTCTTAATTCAAAGCAGGTATAACAGAAGGGTTTTCTCAACTCATTGCATTTAACGCAAAGAAACAGTTAAACCAGCAGTAAACACTTGAGTACACCATAAAGGTGACTGGAAAGAGAAGCTATTCCTTTCTATCAATGCTTCTATTTCCTATTTTAAAATATTTAAAGTTTCAAATAGGTCTGAGTAGGACAAGGCCACAAAGATCAGGTCTTTGACAGCCTTCTGTCAATGTGGCTTTTTTTGGTATGAAGCAAATTTTAAAGGAATCCATTAAAAGGGACAAAGTAGCCAAGATTTCTGCCAAAATAAAGTGTGCAAACTCGTTTTTCTGAAATCGGTTTTAAGGTCTCTACTCCAATATTAGTTCAAAATTTGTTTCAAGATCACTGCTTTACTACTGGTTACTTCCCTGATTTCAGTCTACTGTGACACTCCTTAACTGTCACCATGCTTCAAAGCAAACGCTGATGAAGCTGCAGTCAGATGTAGCCACACAATAAAGCAAATCTGAAAACGACCTGTGCTCAATTTTCAGGGTTTGTTAACAACACCACTTAAAACCCAGGTGCCAGGCTAACCAGACTGCCTTCTTTTTGTCTTGTCAGACTTGTTTACGTTGCAGGTCGTGAAGGGCACATGCTGAAGGTGCTGTCTTACATCAGTGTTAAGCGTTTAACACCAGCACCTGCCATCATCTTTTATGTAAGTGTGTTCCAAGTACCGGGAAAGCCCCCAGTGACACCTGCCTTCACCACTTCTTACCAGCAGTCCTCACACCTGCCTTTGACAGTCTAGGAAAGAAAACTGCTAAATGCAGATTGGGAAAGAAAGACTATATAATGCTCTCAAGTTCTCACATTTTAAAATAAAAATGTTTAAGAAACCACAGCATGAAGCAAATTAAGAAGTTCAAGTAAGGATTAGGCAAATCCTTTGTTTCAGTGGATGCCTGAAAGCAAGCTATCACTATATTCTGTGTCCTCCCTGTAAGACTGCATTTAAATTACACAGCAATGACAAAGTAGTCAGCAAATGCATGTTAAGATCAGTTTAGAGTATATTTTTTTTTAAATTTTACTCATTTGTTTTATCAAGGTAAAACAAGATAGAACTTAGAATGCAATTGCTCTCTTGAGTAAAAGTAGATTTAGCATCTCCACTTACTCCAAGATCTGTTACTGATGCATACAAACTTTAAAATCTCTTAACTTAAAATTGAATTAAGATTGCACACCAAAATAAACACCTGTTGGCAGGATGTGCACAGGGGAACGCGCCCAAAATGCTGAAGCAAAAACATTTACAGATCACTCTAAACATGCACCTGTACTGACACAAGTAAAATGCAGCCTTCTATAGCAGACTACTAATTTATGTTTTGGTTTCAGGGGGCCATTGCCATTATTTACATCATCCCTGGTGACATTAACACACTCATAAATTATTTCAGTTTTGCAGTTTGGATATTTTATGGTTTAACTGTTCTTGGGCTCATTGTTATGAGGTTTACAAGAAAGGAACTCAGGAGACCAATCAGGGTAAGTTCAGCATTTGGGATGGCTTTTCCTCCATTCTCACCAATATTGACACAACTCATCCTAAATATCTGGATATTAGGCAGAGTCCCTCCCACTCACTCCCTTTTACCTGAAACACAGCCATTAATTGAAGCTCTTTGGTCTAGTTTTGCAGTAGGACAAAGCTCCTAGGGCTGGGAAAAGATTAGACGATGTTTGTTTTTACTTGCACAGACCACAAGCACAAGACATATTTTCAGGGACAGCAAACTGCAGTCAGCAGACTACCACTGAAGGAGCACCCAAAATAAGACCCTAGGTCACTGCACTGGAATCAGGATCCCGATTCGTTAAATTGTGAATTTTCACCCTGTAATCTGTACCACAGACAGAGGGATCTTGGACAAGGATTTAGCAGATGATGCTTCTTCATTCTTAGTCTTGTTACTGATTTGAATTGCTCCATCTAATTCCAGAAATCTTAAAAGGAAAAAAAAAATGTGTAATGCAAAGAAAATATTCTTCTTTCATACATACAATTTCTGTAAGAACACCAAAAGAATAAACAAGTGATTTTGTGCCTTGTATCTTGCAGGTCCCCATAGTGATTCCAGTCGTGGTGATGTTGCTCTCTGTTCTGCTGGTGCTGGCACCCATCATCAGTGCACCTGAGATGCCCTATTTGTACTGCCTTTTATTTATACTCAGTGGACTTGCAGTTTATCTTCTGTTTGTTCACTTCAAATTCGATTGGCCCCAAAAAATAGCAAGTAAGTATCGTTCAGATGGCCAGCTCTAAACTCTGCAGATCACTGCCAGGGTTTCAATTGCTGTACTCAAGCTCACTAGATGGCCCACCCCATCTCAGTCACAGGAGCAGGGCGTGCAGGGGAGCAAGTTTCCAGACACAGTGAGCAGGCTATTGTGAGTTTTACTGAAGGCTGCATTTTACTCCTCCTGTGAACAAAAGCGATGGCTGGACTTCATGAAAAATTAAAACTCCCAAGCCAAAAATGCAATACACCACTGTAGCTGCTGCAAAGAAACTGGTTTGTGGGATGAACAGAACCACTTTACCTGTGAAGTTAGTTGCGTCCACTGTCTGTATTTCAAAACATGTAGTTTATGGCTAAAGCAAAGTCAGCAGACATACATTCTTCTACTGCCTGCCTTTAGTTCAGGTCACCAACTTTGCTATACTTACAGAAAACATTAACAGCTCTAAGAGCAACGATAATCACAGGGCTTTTGAGTAAGGTAACAGATGATACTGTTCTCTCACAAAATCTCTCAAACATTTTTTTTTTCCCTCAGAGCCCATCACTATGCATCTTCAGATGCTTTTGGAAGTTGTTCCAGCAGAGGAAGGTACTGGATGAAGGTTTTTTTATGTAGCAGGTACTTTTAAGTGCCACACTGATGGAAGGAGACTCAGTTTAGTTTGGCATGCATTTATACCTTCTGGGTTGTTATGCTCAAACTGGTGTATTATTTTTTGCACCACTTTAGTACTTGAAAACTGTTGAATTTGTAGGAATAAAGTATTTGACCCAGATTATAGTGTTTAGTTGAGCTGTTTTCATTGTTTGCCAATATCATAGAATAGAATCACAGAATCATTAAGGTTGCCTCATCTGCCTCTTCATCCTGGTTGAGTGGTCTGTAACAGACTCCCAACAGGTTATTTGCCATGTTGACTTTCTCCCTCGACCTTACCCATGAACACTTGACTTTGTCACAATCATTGAGCTCTGTACATCCAAACACTCCCTAACACAAAGGGCCACCTCACCATCTCTCCTTCTCAGCAGGCCTGATGCCACAAACCTCCTCATGACCAAAGAAACCAAAGGTTCACCAATGGCACCAGCTTTTGAGCCACATGTTCATCAGGAGTGTTTCCCTCTTCCTTTCAGTGTTCCTTCCTGCCACTGAAGGGATTGAGGAAAATACTACCTGTGCTGCTGATGGCTCAGCTGATCAACCCAGTGGCCTGAAGTCCATTTGAATTGTCTCTGGACTTCTCTTCACAGTCTTATCATTGCCAACCTCCATAACCAACAGTGATTAACGGTCAAAATGTTGGACCAGACCAGAGAGTTTCCTCATGATGTCCCTAATGCCATCCCAGGCAGGCAGCAGACTGTCACAAGTGGTGGGTCTGGTTGGCAAATTGGGTGCTCAGTGCCCCTCTGATGAGTAACACCTATGTCAATGGCCCTCCTTAAGGAAGGAACTCACAACGTGTGAGGCTGACTTACCCTAGGCATCATCCTGGGTGCACCTTCACCTACAGCCCTCTTTGCCTGGCCCTCTAGTTCCAGAGTCTCAGATCTGTTTTGAGGGCAACATGGAAAGCGAGGGAGGCGGAGCTGATCTGCCTGCTGCTGCAACTGATCCCAGGTTAATATAAATTGCTACTGAATTGCAAGACCTTCCAGACACGCACAAATTAGCAGATTTACTGAAACATGGTATTTTAAAAGGTCAAAGCCTTAAAGCTAAACAGACAAGATTTTATTGTTCATTTTCAAAGGGGGAAACAGATTTAGGTAAGTGAGGGGGAATGAAGTGAGAGCATTCATGAGAAGCAAAAATGGCAAATTCAAAACAACTGCATCTACTATTGTGGTGCTTGTTCCACAGAAGTTACCATAGTGAGCTGCACTGTGCAGTATTTTGCACCACACCAACACATTTTAAGGCATCGTTTCTTGACGGCATACTGGCAAGCATCGTGCTTGCCAGCAAATTGGTAACTGCATGAATGTAAGGCATATGATAGAAAATTAATGTATCAGGACCTGTGAAAGCTCAAAAATTACCAACTATTACTGACACATCAAGCTCACTCATATTACAAATAAATTAAACTGCTTCACAGCCCAAGCTTGATCTTTGTGTTTTACTGTTTGGATGGCACACGTGACTACTACAGCCAAGCAGCCATTTCAAAACAGAGGCAGAGGAAAGCATACACACTGGTCCTCTATGGAATACTACTTCATATTCCCAGAGCCCAAGGGTATGGAGTTTGTTCACAATTTCCCTCCTAAAATAAAGGACAGGTCTGCCACCGCCATGCTTAATTTTAACAATTTTAGTGAAAATACTCATGCAAAAGATACTACTTTGAAATTTAATTCTTATCGGAAGAAAAAGCACCTCCAAATTACTCATCGTCTTCTGTTCCACTGTCTTCTGAGTAGTCAGTCAGCTCTTCAGGTACTGTAGCAGTGCAGTACAGTTCTTTCTTACCTACAAATAATGAAAGTATGACATTTGTGAAGCAAGACAAAACACATTCTTCTCTTCTCACAGAAACTGCAAGCCAGCTAAGCATGTCTGAAATGAGTGTTCAGACAAAGGATACGAGTAAATAAAGATGCTAATAATTTTATGCATGCTAAAGAGACTCATTCATTCCTCACCAATTGGAAAAGGGCTTTCATCCTCCAATTCTTGCCAGTGTTCGAAATCAAAGGACACATGATGGTTCTGTTGACAAAAACAGTTTGAAATCCCTGCCCTGATGCACAATAAATATGTTCATAACATAAACTCAAATTAATTTCCACTTCACCTTGTTCTTCAGTAATTTGCACCATGCTCCTTTTTTCTCTTTTGTGAGAATAATAACCACCTCTTTATCTTCAATCACGCAGGCAGACCTTTCTGCAAGTATATATTGATGCAGCTCCAGATCAGCCAAATAAAGTTTGTCTCCTGAACAAGCGCTATGTCACAAGAAAGTTTAGAAACATTAAATGCAAGATGACGCTCAAGCATTTTGTTAATCTGCCTTACATTTCTTAAACCTACCTCAAAACCACCTTCTCTTTAGAGAACTCACATTTACAGTCAGCTGCCCTTGCTATTTTTACCTTCACTGTAACAGTCTCTTCATTTTGAAACCACTTTACTTCTGGATAAAAACTAAAAAAAAAAAAAAAACTTTTAGAAAAACAGAGAGAAGGAGACACATACAGCCAGAGCTTTTCAATTAGGTTACAAACTGCCACCTGAGTTTCAACATCTGTAGGTATACTGAGCTATAATTTCACACTGTACAGCAGTAGCAGCATCAGTCAGTCAAGTGGCTACGGAAGCTCTGCAAGCTGTCTTTGCAGAAGTGCTTCTACTAGTTGAGGTGGGGAGACTTATTCCATTGACTTCGCTATCCAGAGAAATGGAGCACTAAGTTGGATTTAAGGAGGCTATTATAGACTAATCCTGAAAGGAAGAGGTAGAAGCAAAATCAGCCTTCAAAAGACAAAGCAATCATTTCAACTAACTACAGACAGGAATTTCTCAAATATTTTTAACTGCTCATTCTGTTTCTGTTATGCCTCCAATTTCCCCCACACATCAAATGGTTTTAACCAGTGAAAAATAAATTCTCTCAGCAGGTTACTTCTCTTATGCCCTTCCTCATACCCAAACTCTCAGTAATTCAATTAAGCCATACCTCAGTGTGTGCTATATAATGGAGAGCATCCTAAACTGTGCTAGGCAGTCTGCAGAAGGGGATACAAGTGGACTGAATCACCCTTCCGAGAACTTTTCCACTCAGCTACAATACAAAGTACTTCGGTACTTGCACAAGAAATTAGTCACCCATACTGAGAGTTAACCATAATGGGTAGAAGAAAAAGCAGCAGTCACCAAAGGGAAATACTGCCTGGTCCTGAAGTGTGTAAGAAATTAAAAGCTTCTCAGTATCCCCTGTCTGTTGATGTTGTCCACAAACCACACTTAAGATTTCCTTCAGCATACTCATAAAACTGACGTTGAATTCTACTGCATACATCTCAAATTATTTATCAACAGAAACTGTCATATTCACAAAGGAATGAGGATAACAGATATACTTTCAAACAGAAACAAAAAATGAAACAGGTTGTAACTTTGTGTTGCAGATAAAAAAAGTACTCAAAGTCAGATTCTAATTTTCAAATTATAACAGAACTGGGTTAAGGGGAAAGAGACAAAAGTGATTAATCTCATTAAACGCCAATACAGAGAGACAGAAGGGCAGGAGTTACAACTTAAGACTCAAATATAGTAGTCTGGTTAAAACATAGTCCAGACAAATGCAAGTCAGAGCTTATACCCACAGACTGAAGTGTTTAATGAACTTCCTAGTACTATGGTGTCTAATCAAATACTTCAACTGATAAAGTTAGCTTCCAGGAGTAAGCAAAAGAGCAATCTGAAGTACTTAGGGGATTCGCAAGATGGTAGATGTACATACTTATTATATCTGATGACTGTTGCTGTCTCTCCAGATCAACACTGATGCAAGAGAATACTTCCACTGTATCATACCTACTTACTCAGAACACTAACCACCTTGGTACAGATGATTTGGCAGTTCACATTAAAAAGCAAGCATGGGTATAAACCACACTGAATTTCCATACCATTTACGCTGGTGCAGAGTTGCCTCTTCTGCTTCCTTAGTTTGAGCTACACCATCTAAAATAAGAAATTCAGAAACATGTTTTGTAGTTATCTACACTACAGAAACCAGGTACTTCTCTACCACCTCACTGCCATCATAAAATGATTCGATAGCAGTCAGATTACTGCTACAAGACTGTCTGGCGGTATTATTGGGTACTCCTTGTTTGAGAAGATTAAATTTAATAAATTCAGCTGACAATTTTAACTGAGTACTACAGTTTGTATATAAAACAAACAAACGCACGCCCCCAGCCCCCAAAACCCAAAAAATAAATACACACCAAAAAAAGGAACAGTTTTCCAGGCCAGGCAAAGATTTTTTCAGCTTCAAGACATTATTTGAAAGACATCACCTTAGAAATTTACTCCAGTTTCAGAGATGAAACAACTAATACTGATGTTGTCGCCATGGCCTGAAACATTTAAGCATTTAACTTGAATCAAAGTTTTACAATTTTGGAAATTACGAAAAGATTTACCACATGGATTATTCCCAACAGTAATTTCAGAAGAATTACAGTTTTCAGTAGAATTTTCTTGTATTGACACATTCTGAGGACTGGATGCCCTTTCTGGACCACTTGTACTCTCCTTTATGCCTCTAAACACAGGAAAAAAAAGCATTTTTAATGTGAAAGGGCTTAAGTCTGTTTAACATTTAAAGGATTCCTAATCATGATGGAAAATTCACTTGAAGTGAAGCTTTTAACTCATAACCCACAAGGCAAAGCACTGCCAGCAAAACAAATCTCACCACAGGGGTGCTGAAATTCAGTTACTCAGCAAGAAGCATTTATACAGAATCCAACATTCAGAATACATGAGAACATTCAGAATTATGATGGTACCAGCTCTTCCTCTGCATCACAAAAATCTGCTGCTCCTGCTGTGTCTGATAGGCCCAGACAGAAAAATTACTGACTTTCACACAGAATTCCAGTAGGCTTAGGGGAGTTGGGTCATATTTCATTCTGATTTGGAAACAGTAAAGCAGTTCAGAGTACTCAAAGACCTTCTTGCACTAGCAATAGGCCTCTGGTTTCCCAGTTGTACAGCTAGGGGTTTCAATAGCTCGACTAAAGATTCAGGAAACATGGTAACAGAATCAGTCTGCTTGAGAGCTCGGAGGTAGGAACCAAGATCACTCTACTCTGCAGTCTCCAAGTATCCGGCAAAACATGACTGCGGAATGCAGCACTGTGCAGCTTCTGAAACAGAGCCACCTGCACCAACGAAAACGACTTTCTCCTGTTACACCTAGCTGGTCGAGAGGACACTCTAGTGCCTTCCCTAAGGTCCCAGTGCACAGAAACACTGTTTTAAATTAATCCATAATCAAAGTTTAGTATTGAACACTTGTGCAGCCATCTTTATTCCAAATTGGCACTGCTTACCTTAATTACTTCGGAAGTAATTAAAGTAATCTTATTGACTATTAAATGAGAGATATCTTTAATCACCTTTAAAAAATGCTTGTCAGCTCTTCAGAATAATTTCAACTCAATTCATTGATGGTAAGTTACAGCACAGAAAGTCCAATGTATAGTATTTTTTAAGACAAGGTATTTCTGTGTTACATACTCGGAGAACTCAAACACTTTGAAGTCAAGTCTCCTATGATTTACTGAATAGCTCTGATAACCCCAGGCCTGCAAGAACCTAATCCTGCCTTAAAGCTGAAGTTACTCAGTTCAATCCCACCTCACAGGAAAGCACTTTTGAGTTCCCTTTATTTAACTAGTACCTTACTAACCAAGGCTGCAGTCAGTTCTGAACATGTGAACAGCAATATCAGACCTAGAGAGTCTGCAGAAAGCAATCCAAGAGCTGCACTACAGGTATTTGAGACAGAACTGTTGCACACAGCATCACCATAGAACTTAGCTGTTTTCTGGCATTACATGCTTTGGTGACCATTAGATTACCAACCTTCCTGCTGAGTACAGCATGAAAGAAGAAATAAATTCAAAGAGGTTGTACTTGAGGTAGCAGAAACCTCAGTGCCTGAGAGTCCTCTGTAAGGAATAAAATCAGAAACAGCCTTCCAAACATCAACAGTGCAAATGCTGTTCACAACCTTAAAAAAAAAATAAATCAGTAATGCTGAACAAGACATGGGAAAAAATAAATCCTTTGGTTAAGACCAGATCATGGCACAGTTCTAGATAGAAATGAAGAAACCTCAATCTAAGGTGGAAACGGACTATGGAATGGGTTAGGTTTCCTCATCTTCCTTACTGGCTAAATCACAGAAACAATAGCCTTAATTAACTTGCCCAAACCTTAGACAACAGGTGCCCATGCTGGTATTCCCGTAAACCTTCTTTTGTTTAGGATGTCATATTTCAGAGAGTAGCAAAGTATCTATTTCTTCCTTGTAAATACTTAAAAAACCTTGGTTTGCCACAGAAAAGCATCTGAATTACATTTTCAGCGATGTCTTTTCAAGCTGAAGAGCAGCTAAAGAATCTCCTCAACAAGGTGCCACACAGAGGCGAGAACAAAAAAAGCTACAAACATCTTGTACTTTTAAACAAGGGTCCTAGGATCCTAAACTGACCACAGTGAGATCTGCCCTTCCAGCACATACTGTATTTACTCAGTTCTAGTTTACAAAGCAAGGGGGAGAAAAAAAGGTACAGTGCTGTTACTGGAGAAAACGTCACACAGCCATACTGATTAAATGCACAACACTAATTCTTTCAAAGTAAGCTATTTCCATTTTCCAGCTTGAACTCTCCAGCTGTACAAACACTAACAACATGCTGTACTGTACTGACTGTCAGTGGGTACTGGTTAAATCCTCAAAAAAATCCACTAATCATAATAAAAAATAACAGCATTTCAATCCAGACTCCATATGTTTGTCTCCACCAAATACCAGTTTAACATTTCCAGAACTGCTATTTTTCTGTCCACAATTATGAGGCTAAAGGAAAGCAGACATATCACACACACGACTGTCTGTGTTTAAGTGGGGGGAGAGGAGAGGGTGAAGGAAAAAAAAAAAAAAAAAATCACATTCAGGGACATTAAGCTGAAAAAGCTGAAAAATAACAAGTTTAAGAAGAAAATTCTTTCTTAGTAAAGCATACACTAAAAAAACACCAGAAATCTGTGAACACTTACACAGCCTCTGATTTTTCTGCAAGATCCAATACTTGCATGTGTCCACACAGCTTCTGAAGCCACATTACATGCTCTGGATTGTCAGCTCCCAGACCCATAGACAGGATCTCAGATCGAACATTGTACTCATTGATTGTTACCTTCAAAGCTGAAATCCTGGTGACCCGGACCTGGAATCACAAAACGTACTTGATGGAAGCCACTGTTTGCAACTGGTCACTCTCCACCTCTATGTTGGTCCTTAAGTAAAACTTCAAGCATACCCCTACTTATTTACACCTGTAAGCAGTTTATTTTGCCTGATTTTCAAGCAGGAATGTACCCACGTTTAACTGTTCTCAAAGCTACTTCTAAAAGAATCAAGATAGCAATGAAGTGAACAGTCCTAGCACTGAGTACGGAATGACACCAAAAACACACATCACACGGAGTAACTTTGAGACCCAAATAACAGAGCTGGGGGGACGCAGAAAGTAAAACCCTCAATGAAACTAAAGAACATCCACTTGAGAAAGATGGAGATACGCCATATAGGAAAATAAGCTTCTAAAAATAATTACTTCCAGGTAGCTTTCTCTTTCCACTTTACTTTTCCACTGACTGAACAGTCAGATAAAGAAAAGCAGCGTGATGCATTCCGAAGCACAGGAACTGCTTCCTGTACACTTTAGGAAGATCAACCAGACACAAATAACATGTCACAGCCCTGTAATATATGGAGGCCTTTCTGATGAATTTGTCCAGGTGATAACAAAACACAACAAAAAAAGCAAACCAAAATCCCTGTGCTGGTTTGAGCTAATTGGAATATTTTTTAATAGAGAAAATTATACTGTAGGCTGTGAAGGTAAAACCATGGTGATGTCTACTTCACTCAGAGGCTTGCTGCAATGTTTAGGTATAAGAAAACCAAAACAAAGAAGATAAGAGTCTCTCGAGCTGGCAGTCTGGGTCACAAGGGACTTACTTGCTTACTTGCTTGCTGGCTGTTTGGGTCTTGGGCTAGCAGCTCTGGCTTCTCCTCTCTGTTGAATAACTTCACTAACCACTTTTCTTCTAATCCTCCCCAGCCGATCCTCCTTGCGCGTAAGCCAAACCTTGGGGTAAGGTGTGGGGGTGGGGAGAAGGTGGAAGGGTGGTTGGGAGCCCCTCCTGGGGTCTCTGATTTCTGGGAGGGGTGTTGTGTGTCTGTATTACCTTAAACTTGTATATTTCTATAAATATTCCTGTATATACTGTATATATTTGCTTGTATATTGTGCTGAGCTGTAAATATAGCTTCATCTCTTAACTTCCAGTCCGGCTGAGATCTAGTCTGGGTCATTTCAAAGTGTGGGGGGGTGGGGAACTCCCAAACTGTCACAATCCCCCAACAACCCACCTCGTGAGCCACCTTTGATAATAAAATTGCTGAAAGAAATTCAGCATGCAAAAATGCAGAGGACTGCACTAGTCTGCACGACCACAAAGCATGTGTTAGTGCAAACAACATAAAAAACAATGACAAAACCTAAGAACAAGAGCACTCATTCTCCTTATTCTGATCAAGAAAGCTAAGGGAAAAAGCAGCTTAAAAACAGTTTTAACGTGCAAAAACAATTTAGAGTAAAACTGTTAACCTAAGATACTTCAGTACTAACTCTGTGAAACAGTCTGGCTGACATTTACAGACCCTCTAGTGCTCTATTACTGGTGCACATTCAGCTGCCCAGGTTTATATTTCAGTTTTACTCTATCATGTATTCCATCTACACAAGCATACATATTTGTCACAGAATGGTTGAGGTTGGAAGGGACCTCAGGAGGCCTGGGCCCACATCAACTCCCCTGCTTAAGCAGGGTCACCTAGAGTCAGCTGCCCTGGACCACATACTGATTGCTTCTGAGCATCTCCAAGTATGGCTGCTTCACAACCTTTGAGCAATTTGTCCCAGTGCTCAAACAAAACCAGAGTGAATTAGCATACAGCATCACAAGAATATCACAGAGAACAAAATTAAGATGGGAACAGAAGACAAGAGAAGAGAGCACTTGTCATAAAGGACAATGCTATACCTACCATTGGGTCAACCCAGGCTGTATTTCCCAAGGTGTGTACTATTTTTGCTTCATGCAGTTTTCCTTTAATTTTGTGATTAATATAATGAGTAACCTAGGAAAAACAAGTTTTCACTGCACTTGAGATACATGCTGAACTTCACAGTGATTTTAATTGTAATGAAACAATCTTCTGAGCATAACAATGAGAAGAGCATTCAGTAAATAAACCTAGTTTGGAGTAAACTACTAAAATACTCAAACTTTATTGTAGATCAAAACATTATTAGCATTTAAAGGAGGAGCTTCCTTGATGGAAAAACATGCAGATACAGGTCAATTTACAAAGGCTACCATTCTCCTGTTACTCCCCACAGATTCAAAAGCAGCAATAACTTGTTCTGGAAGAAGCCATTTAAGTCATAGAGAAGAAAATCCTGGAAATTTCACTTTATTATTTTGCAGGAAAACAAAAGAAGAAAACTGGCTCCTTAGAATCTAGGTCAACAGCAGAAATAAAAAGTGATCACTAAGTTTATAGGTCATAACTGTTTTGTTGTAGCAGAGAACACATAGAAAACAAAGAACAAAGGAAATATCAGGCAAAAAAGATTACCTTTGGGTTCCACTCAAGTTCATTATCAATGGGTTTCACTCTACAAAGCACAAATTCAACAGCCTGAGGTGGCAGACACTGAAACTTTGCTGGTAAGTGAAGTAGATGACAGTTCTGAACTTGACTTGTTCTGCCTTCATCTATATATTTAACTTTGACATTGAAGAGTAAGTTTTCCTCCTCTTTTGGGGAAATCTCTACTACCTGAACCCTTGATACAGTAGGAGAGGAAACAAGGAATTATTATTCATATAATCAGTTGTAACAAGTATTTAATCTACTTGTTCAAAAAAGGTATTTTCATATCAAAGTATGTGTGCATAGATGGGTAGTTCTGTTTTCCATTCAGTAACTTAAAGAGCATGTGATACCTTCTAAAGGATGATCAGAAGAGCAGTGATTTTTTTGCAGGGTTTGGCGGTGAGTTAGCACTTTTTTTAACTAAATAGGGAAAGTTTTTAATTACTTAGCGTAAAAAAGTGCATATGCGTAATTAAAAATCTCAGTATTCTTACCTGTGGAAAGAGGATTCCTCACACAACCCGTAAAACCCTAGCTTCTGCACAGTCATAGCAGCAATTTTATTATTAGGTTTCTCAAAATATTCCTTCATTTCTTTAGCAAGGATTGTATACTGGTCTTTTTCTTTATCTACTATTCGGCCAAAGTAGTTTGTTGCATTTACAACGTTGAGAGGCAGGATCTGAAAGCACAAAATACATCAGAGAAAATAGGACTGGATGATTTCTTACATTAATAAAGCATAAGCCCAAAGAGGTGACAGAAATGCTGTTGCATTCACACACTTCAGAGGATTAAGAACTATTACATTGTGGCCTTTCAATACTCAAAAAGCAGGTCTGTAAGAAAGATGGGGACAGTTTTTTTAGCAGAGTCTCTTGTAACAGGAGAGAGTGAAGGTTTTAAACCAAAACAGGGTAGATTTAAACTAAGTATAGGGAAGAAACTTCTAACAATGAGGGAGGTGAAACACTGACCCAGGTTGCCCTGAAAGGTAGCAGCAGCTCTATTCCATGGAACATTCAAGGTCAGGTTGGACAGGGCTTTGAACAACTTGATCTAGTTGCAAATGACCCTGTTCATTGCAGTGGGGTTGGACTAGATAACCCTTACAGGTCCCTTCCAAACAAAAGTCTTCTATGAGTCTACAATAAGATTATGAATAATGCTCACTGCCCATAGTCCAGAATGAACAACAGTACTCAACTAGATCAGGTTGCCCAGAGCCCTGACATGAGGCCAGACAGGACAGTAAGAGGACCACAAAAGCAATTTCCATTTAATAAAATTCTAAAAAAGTACAATGAGATGAAGTTCTTAAAGAAAGGAAACATTATACTGAGATGCAAACAAAAAAGAGTAGTGAATACTTAAAGTGATAACTGATTTCTAAGACAGACACCCAGGCTTTACAGTCAGCAGACGAGGAAATGGAAGAGTGTACAACTGCTGTCTTGAATGCACCACAGACGAGCACAAGTTTCCAACAGGAGTGTCATGAAATCTATCCACTAGTTCTGGCAAACCCATCTGGCACCAAAACCAGAGGAATGTAGGTAAGAGGTTTATGAACTCAAACCTACCAACAAAAGTTTATTGACCAGGCAGAAAGGGAGGGCATGAAAAGGTTATGTGCTAGGTAGCTACTTCAGACCTGTCCGCTCAGCACACCCCACAAGACAAAGAACAACTACTCACTGTCACACAACCAGGCAGCTGGGTGATTTTGTCATCCAGGACATTCTGGGCAACATCTATCTGCAAATTAATCTGATGACGATCCGGACACTTTGTTCTATTCCTATGCAGTAAGAAAAGGTTTTTCAGTTGCAAACTATTTTGATGTGAGTTACAGCTTTCAACGCAATTTCATCATCCCTCAATACTGAATTTCAGTCTCAATATCACCAATGACTGATGGTTAGACAAACAGCCAAAATGCTCTTAAAACAAGAAACACCAGGAACCCTGTTTCAGAGTAAATCAAACACCAACACAACATTTTTTGTTACTTGCAACAACAGTTATTTACACTAGAAATCACATCTGAGAACACTTCAGCTTCCTCCTTTAAGCCTAAGTTACAGTTCAGAGAAACCATCCACTTGCCCACTCTGGAGGGACAGATGAGGGAGGTGGGTGTAATACACAACATTTGTGCAATTATTGTCAGAGTACTGAATCAAATCAATGCTCTAACCTTCCCTAAAGTACACCTAAACAGTTACAATAAATTATGCTATGATGTCAGATTATGCACGACTGGTCTCTGTAACAACCAATTAAAGCGCCTAAGAAGAGTGAAACAGAATGGAATAGTGAACAGAAAAAAAAAACCTTCCAGTCATTATCAAAATTTTGATTGACTTGAAGTATCCAACAGTAGAATTCATGAAGTCAGTACAAGTGGTCACCATTCAAAGCATACAGTCTCTCCCTGTGTCAGTATGGGTGGCAAAAAACTTGGTATATCCTTACTTGCAAATCCCAAATGTTTTAAGATAGGCACACAGTGGCCTTGAAAGTTTCTTTTCTTCTTCAGCTTCCAGCATCTTGGCAGTAAAATCGTGCAGTTCTGGTGGAATTTCAGCTCCTGCATGCTGCAAATACTGCAGGATCTCGAGTGCATGATATCTGCAATTTTCTGTTAGTAGAACTACTGACCTTGCCTTTGTGTATTCCTGAGCTACAGATGCCTTAAAAAAAATGATTTAAAAAAAATTAAAAGCTTTTAGCGTATCCACCACTTCACAATAAAATGTAGTAGCCACTCATTAAAGATCCAGTCATACCTTTATCACATTACAGAAGTTGTCAGACATGCAGTGTAGACGCTGACCAAAGATTCTTGGGGAAGGCCAACTGAAATGTATCACACAAGTTGCATCTGTAATTCCCAAAGACTGCATGCAATCATCTGTTAAAACTGAGCAGATGTTTTATACACACATGTAACATACCTGTAGTATCTGAAACATGTGAAGTATTACATTAGTAATGTCTGCTTCCTTTTCCCCATCCATTCACTTCAGAGTGAAAAGTATGTAAGTGTGTGGAGAAAAGACACTGCATTTCTTCAGTCAAGCATATGCCAGAAACAGCATTCCATGTTAGTCACTAATAATCTAGTGCAATTATATTTCAGGATATTGATGTGAGTTGTAAATAGACTTGTCTACAGCCAAGTGCTTCACAGGAGTAAGACATAAAATATCTGAAGCAAT
>VWYK01102886.1:24095-46305 GCA_013399775.1 Semnornis frantzii
AACACATTGGTATGAACCTTCAAGGCAGATGGAATTACGTCAGTCTTCTCGCTTTTGACATACAAAACAAGGATTAAGCTTGAAACTGGCTATGAGGGTTTGCTACTGGGAACAACCTGAGAAACAAAATTCTACCATAACATATGGGAAATGACAACAGTAAGTCTTCAGTGTTAGTTACTTCCAACTGAAAATGCCCTCTGTGGGTATCACAGAACTGTGAAACTGTGGCAGTTCTCTGCAAGCTGAGTCACCACTAAGACAAATCACAACTGGGTAAAAAGAAAATACTCACCCAACACAGTACGAGTGCCAGAGCCATGTTTCTTTGTCCATTGCTCTAATATGTACTTGAAATTAAATTTGCACTCTTTATGTGTTTTCAGGGAAATCACTGAGCTGCTCTTCAATGCCTGGATAAAAGGTAGAAAGTTACACATTCTTCCCATACAGCAAGAACTACTCTGATAAAGTATCTCTTATTCAGCATTTAGTATACCTTAGCTACTGTAAAGGGAACCAAGGGAAAAGGTTAATGACATGCAAGTTGCTTAGAAGAAAAAAAATAAAGATCAGGTTTCTATGGCTTACACTTAACGGGTGTTTGGGAAAGCCCAAATCCCGTCTGAATCTTTTTGCACCATTCAGGTGTTCTCTATTCCAAGTGGATTCCATCATGTAACAATGAGCAGGCTCACAAGTCAGCATCTCAGAAAAAGCACTACAACCCCCTCACTGATCTTGCATGAACCTAAGTGTCCTCAGAAGGCTTTAAGTATTTGTAAAATTCAAGGCTCATGAATTAACCACTACAAAAGCCTTACTTACTTGGTAAGCTAGCATGTCTAATGAACTAACTTGACCATTTAGACCATTTAGGATATTTGAGGTTGGTGTAGACAAGGATTACTATGAAGAGCTTTAGTACTTTTTTAGCATCAACAAATCCTCTTTTAAGTGGTGGTGAAGTGATTTGCACACGGTTGAATGAATTCACCCTCAAATACTCATAGAAAACATGTTAAAGACAAGAGACAAAACCAGATTTCCTTCCGCCAACAACTGTCAAAGACAAAACATTGCTGATTCTCCAAGACTTATATCAGAAGAATCCTTTCAATAGCACAGAACCTATTCCAGATTCTGGAACAGAATACATTCTTATGTTTCAGGACTGACAATAACTCTTCTTATAACATCTGACCTACCCAGCCACATACCCTTTCGCTATCCAATCCCTGGAGCTGTAACTACAGGTTTTAATTCTAACACACTCATAGCTTGCCTCCTCCTCTTCATCCACATTGCCCTATCCAAGCTTAACTGAACTGCTTCCCATCTCTCACCTCCCAGCCAAATCAGACTGCACTCCTCTTACTTTGCTCTCTTGGATAACCAAAGAGACAGGAAAACAGAGATTCTTCTATTCCTATGTTGTTAAATAAAAACCTTCATTGCTATGCCATCTGAAGAAAGAACAACATCAGGAAAACTCCTTCTTAGTCCCTACCTCAGACATGGATTACACAACCCTCCAAGAAAGCCGAGAAACTGGAGCACATTCTAGTGCAGGTAACTTCCAAGCAGCTTTATGCCAGTCTAAGTAAATGCATATTAAGCATGCCATCTTCCTCCTGTGCCCTACCATCTGAAGCTTCACAAAATCTTAGTAGGCTTCCAGAAAATGACAGAAAATGTTTTGTCAAACCAGACAAACAGCCCTCTACCATTGCAACTACTCCAGAGTAGAAAGCAACAGAAAAGAATTTCTTAGCATGGTGGCTTAAAACTCCTCCACCTCCACACACCCCTTTTACAGGGAGAAAGCCACTTTGATTCAACTCCAAGCTCCCACCTGACAGACAGAATGTAGTTTGGCAGTGGATGCATTCTATGCCAGACTTTGTCAGTGAAGCTTTCTTCACGTTGGCAGAAGCGCAGAGTTGGTGCTTAGCAGAAATAATTAACTTCCAAATTCTTGTTCCTCCTCTATTCTCAGAAGCCAAGATACCTTTGTTTCACCTTAACAACCAAAGTCCCACTTACCAATGTAAATGTAAGCTTTCTTACCTCATGAACCATTTCTGCTTCATTCACAGAATCAGTGAACACCAGTACCTTCCGAAGATCTTTGCAAGTAGTAAACCCCAGTATTTTGAGTAACACAGCAGTTCTCTCACTGGTCACACAAGGCTGCACAACCTAGAAGTACATAAAAACCAGAAGGCTGATAATGCATGAAATCCATACTTATTTTACTATGGAACTGTTAAGAACGTGGGCAGCCAGTTTGTCCAGGAGGATGCTGTGGAGAACTGCGTCAAGGGCTTTACTGAAGTTCAGGGACCAATGTCCACAGCACCACAAAATGGTAAGGGTTGAAAGGGACCTCTGAATATCGAGTTCAATCTCACTGCCAAAGCAGAGTCACCTACAACAGGTCACGCAGGAACACATCCAGACAGATTTTTAAAGTCTCCAGAGAAGGAGATGTCCCAGCCTCTCTGGGAAGCCTGCTCCAGGGCTCCAGCACCCTCACAGCAAAGGTATCTCCTCATGCCGAGATGGAAACTCTCGGCTTCCAGTTTGTGCCCATAATTCCTTGTCCTATCACTGGGTAGCACTGAAAATAGCCTGGCACCTTTATCCGGCCTACCCAGATCTCACTGGGTCATACACTAAGCTGGTCATCTTGTCGTAGGAGGAGATCAGATTCGACAAGCAGGACCTGACTTTCTTAAATCCACACTCACTGAGCCTAATCCCCTGTCTGTGCCAGGACATTTGCACCAATGATGAAATACTTTAGGTAATACTTTTGCTTCAGTCCTATACAGCAAGGTAAAAGACCTACAGTTTGTCCAGTGATTGCCTTGCACAGGTCTTCTAATAGTCACCTTAGTTCATATATGGGAGGTGCACCTGGGCAGTCTTGAGTTAGTTGTGGTACTACTCACTCAGAATGAACTACTGGCAGCCTCTTACGCTGACCCTGATCAATATAAACAGCAACACCTCAGCAAACACAGTGATGCCATCCTCAAGCATTTACCTGTTGCACATTTCCGTAGATGGAAGCTTCCTCCACAGTAGTTATCACGACGTAAGGATCATTCATGAACTCCTCTGTTAAGTGCACTATGTGTTTGTTCCAGCGAGTTCCGACGGCAATGATCTGCTGTGGCCAACACTGCTGCTTCTCAGCGGCAATGGCTTTCTTGTAACAATCCAATATACAAAAAACCTGTAGAGAAAACCCACATCTTTTCTATCCTCTTATGGCAGTAAGGATCTGACGGCAGTGACAAGTACACTGCTGCAACAGTTTTTTCTAGTCACAAGAACAGCAGCACAGCAACACACGAGTTTCACACCCCTAACTGAAGTGTTTGCTTTATGCACTTTTATCTCGTTATCTCTGTGACTTCTGGAGCAAGAAGCAAGCGACAGGACAAAGACACAGCATGTACATGCACACACAACAAAGAGAAGGGAGATCAGATCTCAGGGATTACTACAGCTCTGCTTTTTCGGTGTTTCGGCAGCCAAATGCATACTGTTATGATCTCTTTTTTTTGATTCCCTCTTCTTCCCCATTCTACCTTAGGGGGTCAAGAAAATGATTTTTTTTTCCCAGGATGTGCCACTAATTTCAAGCTGTGTGTGACCAGAACGGCATTTTACAAACTGAACGTGCAGGGCATTTACCTGCTCAGCAGCATCACAGAACAGCACCTCAATCTCGTCAAGAACTAGATGGCAAAGTCGGCAGAATAACAACCCTTGATGCTCAAAGAGTCTCAGGAGGCTGTATGGTGTGCTCACAATGACCTCACCTGAAAGCAGGAAGCAGACACTGTAACTTACACCCCAAAAGACATTAAGAAGGCACCATGGGACATGACAGTTCTGTTAAGGAGGCCAGGTTTGAATTTTGGATGCATGATTTTGAAGTTAGAGAGCAGTCATCATTTTGAGCAGAGAACAGTGAAGTCCATTTTTTGACTTATGGTCAACAGTTAACTTCAGTTTGCTCCTCTTCTTCTATCCCTGCATACCCTCAAGACCTGAGTAGCAGAACTCAGTGAGTGTTTGAAAGAGTCAAGGGTCTGAAGGCTAACAAGTTTACAAAGCAAGACACCACTGAGCTTTCCAGTAAGGTAGCCAAAGCACAGGGAAAAACTTCGGAACCAGATGGAGAGCAGTTCTTGAAACACATGCAAGGGCAGCCTTTACAGAAGTTCCACTGTAAAAAATGGAATAAAGCACACATTGCAGCTTAGGTATTTACACACTTGTGTGTCTATACAAACACACCATCTGTGCGAATCTACCAACAGATCTACTAATAAAAGATCTTAAACTTGAGTGGAGGCAAGAACGCAAAGTGCTGAATGTTCTACGCAGTCCCTCAGAGCTTTATCCACGTTTCTTGTTTCCTTGGCAAAACCGGCCACTTCAAAAAAAAATCCACTGATCAACTAAGACCTAAAATGACAACCCAACAGTATTAAAACCAAGTGATTTAAGTAAATGCATGTAATTAGAGCAAGTCTCTCAACAGTTCTTTTCCTAATTCTATGCTTCCTCTTCTCCTGGAGTATCCTCTGCATACATAAAACTACAATTTTTATGCACAAATTACTTAGAATTTATTACGATAAGCAAGTTGGAAAACACTATTAAAAGAAAATATGCAACTTTGAAATTTAAATTTGGATGTTTATGCCACTTTGTCTGTATAGAACCATGACCTCCTCTTTAATCCTTAAAAAGCTAAGAATTATGTTAAGTGTATGTAGAATCATAGAACTGTCGGGGATGGAAGGGACCTCAAGGATCATCTAGTTCTAACCCCCTTGCCATGGGCATGGGCATCTCACACTAGATCAGGTTGCTCAGAGCCTCATCCAGCCAGCCTGGCCTTAAAGACCTCAGGGATGAGGCTTCCACCATCCCCCTGGGCAACCTGCACCAGTGTCTCAGCACCCTCATGCTGAAGACCTTCTTGCTAACATCCAATCTGAATCTACCCCAGCTTTGCTTCATTCCCCCTAGTCCTATCGCTACCGGACATCCTAAAAAGTCCTGTCCAAGCTTTTTCCTGTAGGCCCTCTTCAGATACTGAAAGGCCACAATAAGGTCTCCTCAGAGCCTTCTCCTGTCCAGACTGAACAGTCCCAACTCCCTCAGTCTCTTTTCGTAGGAGAGGTGCTCCAGTCCTCTGAGTATCCTCGTGGCCCTGCTCTGGGCACGCTCCAGTATGTCCAGATCTTTCTTGTAATAGGGGTTCCAGAATTGGACACAGCACTCCAGGTGGGGTCTCACCAGAGCAGTACAGAAGGGGCAGAATCACCTCCCTTGACCTGCTGGCCACATTTCTCTTGATGCAGCCCAGGATCTTGTTGGTTTTCTGGGCTGCAAATGCCACACTGGTGGCTCATGTTGAGCTTCTCATCCACCGGCACCCCCAAGTCCCTCTCTCCAGGGCTGCTCTTGAGCACTGTATCAGTGCTTGGGATTGCCCTGACCCAGCTTCAGGACCTTGCACCTGGTCTTGCTGAACCTCATGAGGTTGGCTTGGGCCCAGCTCTGCAGCCTGTCAAGGTCTCTCTGGATGAATTCCTTCTCTCTAGCTACCAGTCACACCACACAGCTTGGTGTCATCAGCAAACTTCCTGAGGGTGTGTTCAATGCCGCTGTCCATGTTGCCAGGAAATATGCTGAACAAGACTGGTCCCAGGACTGATCCTTGAGGGACTCCACTTGGACATAGTCCCACTGACATATAGCAAAGCAGTATCAGACATGTCCCTGAAACGTTTGCTATTACAAAATAAAGCTGATGTGCTTGCAATACTCACATATTTGTTAAGAGTTTAAGAGCACACAGATCTACATTACTGTGGTAGGCTGCCTGTGGCCAGCAGCTAGAGGGCATACAGATTCTTACTCATTTCACCCACCCGCAAGGGGACAGGCAGGAGAAAAGGCAAAGTGAGAAAACTCCTGGGTCTAGTAAAAAAAAAAAAACAAAAAAAAAAACAAAAAACACTGTAGGAAGTGAAGAAAGAAAATATGGGAAGCAATGCAAAGGCAACCATTGAAAACATAAAGGAGACAGACAGATCTTCTCCAACCCTCCAGTTTTCATTCCTGGACATGACATTACAATATAGTACTGTTTATCACTCTGGGTCAGCAGCGCAGGATGTGTCCCCTCCCAGCTTCTTGTCCACTACTATTCACTGAGTGACAGACTGGTAAAAAGAATTCCTGACGCCATGCAAGTGTTGCTCAGCAAGAGTCAAAACACTGGTGTGTTATCCATGTTGTCCACGCTGTTCCAGTAAATCTCTACCACTAACTTGTCTCAAAAGTTAGTGGTTATGGAACAGACTTAAAAAAAAAAACAAAAAAAACAACAAAACACAAAACCAAAATGCAGATATTCAGACAGATTTAACACCATTTAAAAGTAAATAGCTCTGCTGAAGCTTCACTTACTACTACAGAGTTACAGCATTAAAGAAATAAAATTATTAAAGAATAAAAAAAACTTCAGAAGTAACAATTGCTTCCTTTTGTGGAGAAGGACCTGGGACTGCTGGTGGGTTAGCTCACCATGAGCCAACAATGTGGCTTCACAGCCAAATACACCAGTGGCCTCCTGCATTGAGGGTGGCCAGCAGGTTGAGAGACCATTCTCCTCCCCTCTACTCTGCCCTGGTGAGGCCATACTCAGACTACTGTCTCCAGTTCTGAGTTCTCCATCCCAAGGAGGACAGGGAACTACTAGGGAGAGTCCAATGGAGGGGCATGAGGATGAGAGATGTGCTCCAGTCCCTTCATGAGGGAAGACTGAGAGACTTGGGGCATTTTAACTTGGAAAGGAGAAGAGCTAAGGAGGGGGATCTTATCAATGCATATAAATACCTAAATGGTGGTTAGGATGGGGCTGGGCCCTTTTCAGTGGTGGTCAGTGACAGGGCAAGGTACAACAAGCACAAACCACAACACAGCTGGTTTCACTTGAACTTAAGGAGAATTTTCTTTGCAGTGAGGCTGCTGGAGCCCTACAGCAGACTGCGCAGAGAGGTGGAGTCTCCTTCTCTGAAGGCTTTTAAAACCTGCCTGGATGCATTCCTGTGCGACCTGATCTAGGCATACCTAGTGTTAGGAGGGAGACTGGACTAGAGGATCTCCAGAGGTCCCTTCCAACCGCTATCATTCCGTTATTTTATGATTCATCTTTCACAATCTCCTGAAACCAAAGCAGCCTATACTGTTTTTAAGCATAATTAGGAAGATAAAAGGTGTTCTTACATCCTCGGATTTTCACACTTCCAGCTTCTTTGTTCTGCCCAAGTATTACCAACATTGGATGAAGCTGTCTGCAGCACGTCTCGTATGTTTTCAGCAGCTCAAAAACAAGTTGTGCCTTCTTCCAGCCAGGACATAAAATCAGTGCTAGTGGCTAAAACACACATACAGAATTTTCCACCAAAGTATTAGACAAGAGGTCAGAATCATGAGGATTGTACTACTTTGGCATTTAGGGCAAAAACAAAACATGCAACGCAGGTGTTTAAATATTTAAACAATGGAGATTTTGTATCTTATCACCTCCTAAATGCAGATGGTACAGATTCCAGGAACCATACACTAAGTAACCTGGAGACAGAAAGGATGCATGCAGCAACATACAGTAAAAGGTTTAAAAATAACACAGAAGCAGCAGCACCTTGTCTTATTTGGGGGTGTACTAGGCAATTTCTAGAGGTCCCTTGCAGGCTCAATCACTCTGTTTCTGTGATTAATACAAGTTATAAAATTAATTGCAGCATTTAAAACCATTAATAAAAATGTTAATCAGAAGGCTACATGGCCATCACATTAAAAACAAAGCTTCGTGAAATATCAAAATGGTACAACATTAACCCATGATAAGTATTACTTGCAAGTAAATTTCAGACTCCCATATTCACACGGTCCATCTCTGTGAGCCTCTGAGGGCTTAAAGAAACTGGCAGGAACCACCAAGACACACTAAGCTCACATTTGAGGCACACGCTCTAGACAGTCACTATTTTTTGGCTCAGTATATTCTGCATTCTGAACAGAGAATCTGCTAGCCCTCTGTAGATACCTACACCATCCCTCTTTGGCAAAGCTCTGTAGCAACTCTTCGACTGCAAACACGTAAGAAGTGGTGGAATATACATCAAAGGGTCATTTCCCTGACAGGAGATGGCAACTACATCGCATCCTCGAGCTACTGGCGGCCAGCAGTAAGATTCTGTAAAGTTAGGGCCTAGAAATTTTTTCTGGGCAAGTTCCTATAAAAAGAGAAATTAGGAATTCCATGTGAAAACTGTGTGCTTAAGCACTAACAGCACAGAACAGTGATACATTTAATAGCTTTTGATAGGTCATAAATACATCATAGATGTCCTCAGCTTATAACATGAAGAAAGTTCTCCTGAGTTGAGGAGTTAAATTCCTAAAAATCTTACCCCATGACTTGGGGCACTGGTTGATAAACCAGAAGAAATATTTACAATTCTTAGAGCATGTCTCTGATTTTCTTTTTTATATATAGCTAAAAGTTTCACTTCTTTAACTACATGAACAATCTCCTAGACACTCCTCAGCCCACATTAGTTACTCCTACACTTAGTATTTGAAGCTGGGGTATGATACTGGCCTTACAAAGACATTACTACACTGAACACATTAGGTTAGCAATACCTTTTTCAGGTCATCAAAAAGCGGTGCTGTTTCCAGAATTGGCAGAGGTTCAATTTTGTTGCTAAGAAACACAAAGTTTCTTTCTTCACTGAGACTTTGAGAACTCTGAAACCATAGAGCAAAACATAACACTTAAGAAAAGTTTTAGCCTAATCAAAAGCATTTAGTGCATTTTAAAAACTGGTATTTGGATGAAAAGCAGACAAACTGTAAATGCATTTTAAATATGACTCATACATACGGACATGGGCTTTGTGGAAAGCACAAGAGTTTCTTGCACTACACCCTTGTCTATGAACTGGAGAGACATGGATTTGAGGAACAACCATTAGGTGGATAAGGAGTTGGCTGAACAGTCACACTCAAGAGTTCTGGTCAATGGCTTGATGTCCAAGTGGAGTCCAGTGATCAGTGACATTCCTTGGGGGCCAATACTGGGACCAGTGCCATTTGGCATCTTTATCGGCGATGTGGGACTGAGGCACGCTTAGCAAGTCTGCAGATGACAGCAAGCTGTGTGGTGGTCACCACACTGCAGGGAAGGGATGCCACTCAGAAGGGCCTTGACAGGCTTGAGGGGTGGGCCACTGTGAACCTCCTGAAGCTCAACAAGGCCAAGTGCAAGGCTCTGCACCTCGCTTGTGGTGATCCCAAAACACTGCTGGCTGGTGCATGATAGGCTTGAGGGCAGGCCTGCAGAGGAGGACTTGGCAATACTGGTGGGTGAAAAACCGAGTATAAGCCAGCACCATGTGTCTGCAGCCCAGAAAGTGAATCACATCCTGGGCTGCATCAAAAAAGGTGTGGTCAGCAGGCCCTCTGCTCTCATGGAGTGCTGGGTTTGGCTCTGGGGCCCTCAGCACTAGACAGACATGGACCTATTGGAGTAAGTCCAGAGGAGGGCCACAAAGATGATCAGAAGGCTGCAGCGCCTCTGCTATGACAACAGGCTACAAGAGTTGGGGTTGTTCAGCCTGGAAAAGAGAAGACTCCAGAAAGAACTTAAGAGCAGGTTTCTGGTACCTAAAAGGGAAAGGAACTCTTCATCAGGGAGTGTAGTGATAGGACAAGATGTAAAGGTTTCCAACTGGAAGCAGGTAGGTTTAGATTAGGTATCAGGATTTATTGGGAGAGTGGTGACACACTTTAACAGGCTGCCCAGAGAGGCCATGAATGCCCTGTCCCTGAAAGTGTTCAAGGCCAGGTCTGGATGGGGCCTTGAGCAACCTGGTCTAGTGAGAGGTGTCTGTGTCCATGGCAGGAGGGTTGGAACTGGATGATTTCTTCCAATCCAAACCATTCTATGAGAGTTACACAGACCAGTGCTGAGACAAAGACTTACGATTAGTATTCTTTAGGGAAAGCTATAATAAGTTAGTTTTACACAACTGTCTTAAATCACTTGAGGTGATTTGTGTACAGCTAGCATTCAGCTATAACAAAAGTCAAAATACAATTAAAACAGATGATTAGTAAAAATTGCTGTATTGGATTTGCCCCAGCTCACAGCCAAGCACCCACACAACCATTTGCTCACTCATTCTCCTCAAGAAGGACAGGAGAAAAGAAACGGCAAGAGGGAGCAAGAATATTCACAGGTCAAAATAGAGACAGAGTTAATTTCTGATGGAGGCTAATCAGCCTCAACAGCTAACTTATTGCCATTTTTCATGTCTTTGAGTAGTGATTTGGTAATTGGGAAACAAAAGAACCTCGGATGTTTACACACTTCAGAAAAGTACCTTTCCTCCCTCACTGTCAGCCTCAACTTTAATCCAAGTCCTTTCCTCTCTCCTTATCATCAAATGGGTCCCACTCTGAGGAAACGAGAAGTGCAAGGAAGGGACTTCAGTCAGACTGTACCAACTTCTCTGTCTTGCTTCTTCCCTCTGATTTCTTCCCTTTGCTCCAGCGGGGGCCCTCCAGAGACTGCAGTTCCTTCAGGTGCATCTGCTCCAGCAAGGAGCACCTCCTCCTCCAACCCTGGCATTGCCTCAGCTTCCTCACTTGTTCGTTTTTGTTCCCTGCTCTGCATTTTTTGCCTGTTTGTACATGTTTTCAGAGGCACCATGAACTTTGACAACTGGCTCAGCTTTGGCCTGCAGTGGGTCTTCATGCTGATACAGTGGCAATTAGCTCTTGCTCTCCTTCCAGAAAGGTCAGCCTTGTAGCCCCTATCCTACCAAAACCTTCCACATGCACACGGCACGTTTGCACAAGAGAAGCTAAATGGAAGTTAATGTTTCAAATACCTGTTTGCAATTTTCAATTATGTGTGTCTTCAGAGGATCATAATTCAGGAACTGCTGAAGCCTGAGAAAAGCACAAATATTAAATCCAGTATAAATGCAAAGGTAAAAATGTAATTTTTCATGTGTTAGAAACACTGGCAGCAATTCATTTGCAAAGTATTTCTGATGTGTTATGTACTCCAAGGAGGAAAACGTTTGAACATGGAAGAAGACACTGAGAACTACCATTATGACAGTAAATTTAGCTTTCAATTATCTGAAAATAATCCTAAGTTGTTTTTTTTAAACAGCGTAATTGATGGGCAGTAGGAAAAGTTTCTTATATTGTTCATGGTTTTGAACCCTCAATCTTTGCATCAACTAGAAACTGAATTAAAAAACCCACTCCTTGTGTTTATTACAAATGAATCACCTGACACACAGCATAGTAAAAGCACTGCACAAATAAATTCATAATCATATTTCATTACATCTGAAAACTTATAGATCACATGAATATAAAAATTAAAAGCAATTCAGTATGCCCTGTGGCAGAAAACTTCCCTGTCTTGACAAGCTACTGCTCAGAAAGAGCTCCTGTTTTTATCATAGTCTGGATAAGTATCAGCAGCTTCAAATCCCCTTCTTCCCCTAGCACATGTGCATGCATCTTCTCTCACCCTTCACCCCATCTGCTAATTATCTGATTATATAACCATTTAAAATATTTGACATGCTGCATCATACTCATCTCTGTGAACTGCTGGATCCTCTTTGAGAGACAAACCTGGAATTGCTTTGGCAGTCTACAGGGAAAACACAAAACAACGTTCAAGAGCAGCATTTTCAAAAAACTGTTGTTACTCTATTGAGTTGAAAGTGCTTTTCTTACCCAACTCAAGGATTCTCCAAAGATTTTGGAGAATTTTTGCACAGATTTATAAAGTTTGTCTGAAAAAGGCAACGGTTTTGATAAAATAAATGTCAAAAAATTGCCTAACTTGTTACAGAACACTTATTCACTAAAAATCAGGCATGTAACATGAACACCACCCACAAAGACTGCAAATTAGTTGATAGTCACCTCTCAAGCTATCGGCACAACTGGGGACATGAGCTAGCAGGGAAACGCACTGGTTAACGACGTTAAAAATGTAAAAAGTCCTGAAAAGCCTGTACACCAGAGACAGGAGGAAGAACAAACACAGGCTACCCAGCTGCACACTGGAAGGTGATGCACATGAACTTAAAGCTGAACAACACCGCCAATCCTCAAGAGAGTGCCCAGCAGTGGACACTGGATCCAGAGTTACTCAAAGCACAGGAAATTTTCTAGCATTCATCATCAGTCATCACCAATCAACGGGCATGGCACTGCCAGACCCGTATCACTCAAGAGGTTGACGAAGCTAAGTCAGATGACAGCTTGCAGTGTTAGAAAGGTAACCAACTGTTCTACATCATTAACAATCGCCACTATTACAGCATTCTTATCCTGTCCTGCTCAGGTTTAATTTAGTTACCTTTTGTATTAAATTGTCAAAGAGTAACACTTACAAGTGCAGTACTTTCATCTAGATCTGTGCTTAACCTTTGGCATGTCTCTACATGAAAGCATTTGGTAGCAGCAAGATCTAGAAACATAAGCAGAAAAACAGAAAAACACTTCTGGTTATTTGAATGAATTAAAAAAGCAGTATTTTTGTTTGCAGTGGGTTGCAACTGACTTCAGTTGCTTACGTAACTTCCCAATGGCAAAAAGAACCAAAAAGTAGATGAACCAAGTGAACGAATGATGGATGGAAAGCGCCACCATTTTAAAAATTAAGACAAACTTGAATCAATATACATGAAACAACTCATGGCAAACAGTTCTAGATTACAGTTTGGTGGGATTTAATTGAACAGTGGGAGAGTAATGCATCGCTCATGGAAGCCACAAGTATTTTCAGTTAACAGGCATGCCAACAAAGCATAGAATTATGTAGATTGGAAAAAACCTTTAAGAGTCCACCCATTAACCTAACTCTAACAAGTCCACTGCTAAACTATGCCCCTAAGCATCACATTTACTTATGCTTTACAGCTTTACAAGGATGACTCAACCACTTCTCTAGGCAGCCTGGTCCAATGCTTAACAGCCTCCTCAGTGGCTCTGTAACTCACCCCCAAGCATTCTTTTGTCTTCTATATGACAGAAAACCTTAACAGGATTCCTGTGTCTGATGATCTGTGTTTTGTAAAGTCTGACAAATAATCCCTGTTTGTTACACAGATCCCATTTGATCCAATCATTTGATTCCAGCTGGAAGAGTAGGTTCATGTTTAACACACCCTGTTACAGACACAGGATCTGTAGGATTGCTTCCAACATGGGAGTCCTACCTATGTCAACATTTGTCAGCAACTTCTGAAACGGCACTGGCCTGAAAGCAAGTGCAGGATTAACAATTTTCACTGGAAAAGATTCAACATTTAATGATGTTTGGCTCTCCTGATGATCTACAGAACTCCTTGTATTCTCCTCAGCTTCCTCAAATGCAGCGAAGTTATTTGTGACAAGATCATCGTTAACGCATACCTGAAAAAAAGGACATCATTGACAAGCACTGAGCAGCCATCAGCACCACGGTGAGACAGAGGAAGGTTTCCTCAGAAGCACCAACTCCCCAGTGGGGAAGACAGTGCTATCTTCTGTACGCTCTCAAGACAGGGGTCAACTAGTTGTCAGTTTGATGCTTCTGCCTTCAATTCTGTACTCGAACTTTTTAACAAGTCCTAAAAAAAAATAAATACAACCCTGCTACTAACCCACGACTGTTTATTTCTTCTGCAGTCACTGTGCACCAAAATCTGATCAAACAAAATAGGATCAAACTTCACAGAATCATAGAATGGTCTGAGTTGGAAGCAACCTCCAAAGGTCATCTAGTTCCAACCCCCCTGCAGTGACTAGGGACATTCTCCACTAGATCAGGTTGCCCAGAGCCTTGTCCAGCCTCACCCTGAATATCTCCAGGGATGGGGCCTCAACCACCTCCCTGGGCAACCTGTTCCACTACCCTCATGGTGCAGAATTTGTTCCTAACACCCAATCTAAATCCATTCTTCTCTAGTTTGAAGTCGTTGCCTCTAGTCCTGTCACTGCAGGCCTTTGTAAACAGCCCTCCATCCTTCTTCTAGGTCTCCTTCAGGTACCGATAGGCTGCCCCAGAGCCTTCTCTTCTCCAGTCTGAACCACCCCCAGCTCCTTCAGCCTGTCCTCATACCAGAGGTGCTCCAACGCCCTGATCATTTTTGTGGCCCCCTTCTGGACCTGCTCCATCAGGTCCATGTCCTTCTTGTATTGAGGGCACCTGAGCTGGACACAGTACTCCAGGTGAGTATTCCAAAGTGGGAGAATCTCCTCTCCCATCTGCTGGCCACACTGCTTTTGACACAGCTCAGGATGCCATTAGCCTTCACCGGCTCAGAAATCAGTGACGCTATTGCCAATTGGGATTCTGAACTGAAATATTTGGGTTAATTTGCAGCTTCAGAGTTATTCTCCACAGCAGAGACCACAGCTCCAGGGTTAAGAGCTTGGTAGAACACTCCACATATAAGCAGTACTTAAACCAGTTTATTTGTATCTACCACACAGCTGGTTTAGTCTGACAGCCATTACAGCAGAGATTTAGCACAAGTTGCACAGCTTGGCAAGTGGAACTAGTTTTGTTTTTGAAGGTTTAGACTCTGTTTAGTCAAACTACTATGCAAATGACTTACTGAAACAGTTTAAAAGTATGATACCAGCAAGGTGCAAAAGTAAAATAAACTCAGTTATCTACCTGAAATATCTGATGGTCTTCACTTGCTTGTAAATAACTTCCAAAAGAAGGTTCAAAAGAAAAATGGAATTTCTGTCTTTTGGAATTATTCCAGCAATTTACAAGCCACAGAAATATCAAACAAAACCTCCAGTAAGTTAATGATTTAGCCTCTACTGCGTGTCACAGATGTCACGTAACTTACTTCCAAGGAATGCTTTTTAGTCTTAAATTAATTGCAAACTTGTAACTTATGAAGAACAGATTTGCATGCAAATATCTTACCTTTTCATCTTTTATGGTCACATAAAGGAAAACAAGGTATATTCTATCTTCTACAGCACATATCTGGACTTTTACTTCAGTGGCTGCTAAACACAGGAATAAGCACAAGAGCAAGTGAAAAGATTAAGCACATTCCCAATTATCAAGGACAAACTTGTAAGCCATATCTTGCCATCTCCATACAAAGCCACGAAAATGCAGGTGTGATGCTGACACAGAAGTTTAAGCTAAACACACAGAAAGGCTCCACTGTTCAAGAATCATATGCAAGTGCTACTTCATTTAGCTGGTCCAAGAGTCAGATACCACCTCATCAACTATCAAAACTTACATGGCATGGTAGCCCACAGTATTCAAGGTGAGGCTCCAGAAATATTTTTGCCGTAGTCCATACAAAACTGTTCTTATGCAGCTCCTTTCTCTTTAATATACAACATTCTTAAATACAATCAAATATGAGAACACAAATACTAACAATTTATTTTTCACGAAGTGCCAATTACCATTTTGGCAGATTGCTTTATTTACCTTTGAGAAGGTTTTGAAAATATTGAATAGCAGCACTGTCCCATCTTTTGGTTGGTCTAGGAAAATAAATACAACTAGTTATATTATGAGAAAATACAATAGTGATTTTGGAAAAAGCTTCAGCTGCATCTAAAGAAAATATTTCAAGTGACACCAAATCTTAAGAAGTGCACCAGACATCCACAGAACCTTACTACTTGGAATGCGACCTCAATCTTAATTTTATTTCAGCTGATTAATAAAATGAACTAATAAAAAAAAATAATGGTTATTGTTTATTCGATGGCTTACATCAAACAGAAAGATGATGGTTAGAAACAAAGCAATTAAAAAGGGCAAGAATTCACTTGTGAAACATTAAAGAGGTACTGAGCAATTTCAAACAGTGCTTAAGAAACACTAAAATGCACTGAAAAGTCTGTAGCAGAAAATCAAGTTCGCTTTTTACCATCTTCCGCAAAAAAAGGAAAAACAAAACTGTTTGACCACGATTGAATTATATTGTTTAATGACACAAAAAAGGTAGCTTTCTTGCTGTGGAGCTGCATTCCCCAGTGATCTAACCAGCTCCTCTCAAGTCCAGAGGGTCTTTGACAATAGCATCATGGAACTCAAGAATGCAAAAGCATTTAGGTTTACTATCAGATCCTTGAGAAAACCTTATCCAAATTCTTCAAAATTGCAGTGACAAAGAACTGACATTAAAAATCACAACAGGAATCCAAAAATATGTCGAGTAGTACAGAATGAAGAAAAAGTTACATATAAACAGATCTTCAGTTGGGAAGCAAGATAAGCATCCCTAAGAAGCAGCACATAAGGATAGATTAGTAAAGAAGTTCGTGTGCTAGGAATTAAGAAATACATCTTAGGGATGATAGACAAGGAACAAGAACTGACAGAAACTTGTCTCAACTTCCAAAGGTTTTGAAATAAAGAATCCTTAAGGAAGCAGTTCCGTTTAAGGACTGCTCCTTTAAAATAAAGGGTTTTCCAGATCTATCCCAAGTACTTCCTGAAACAACCTCTTCTAAAAAAATATCTGCAATAAAACTTTAAAAATCTATGAATTAAATACAATTAGTAAAGTCTACTTACATCATTTTTGCAGTATCTTCATAAAAGCTGATATGCAATGTCATTGGCTTCATGCAATACAGTCTGCACTTTTTTGCTCTATAAGGGATCTGAATAAAGGCTTCCAGTGCAACTCGAATGCTTAAAACCAAAGCAGAAGGAATTTCAGTTTACAGAGCTGACTGTCCCCTAACTCATCTTTCCATTACCCGGCACCTGACAATTCTTCCAGAAGGTTGGCTCCCACTATGAAACACCTGGGAACTACTGTTTTATTTTCCTCTCCAAGAGAGGGGCTACCAGGCATAACCAGTGAGCAGATACACTTCAGGTATGAATACACTTGCTATTTTCTCAAAATCTTTCTGATCCTTCACCATGGTATCATGGTATCTACCCCACATACCACCACATGTATCAGGTACTGCCTATTCCATTTTGCAGTTATTACTTCTGTGTGAGAAACCAGTTAGGATAAACACCAGCAAGAAAGAAATCTAATAAATAGACTAATCCGCATTTGCACTTACTTTCCTACAAAGAATTTGTTCTCTATAAAGGTATCAGCAGACAGTCAACCTTTACACCTGGTATAGCAGAGACTTAAAAAGTCACCACATATAGTGTCTTGCTGTTTAAGACCTAACTATTTATCACTCTGGTTCATTTTTTTATTTCACAATTAAAAAAAGCAGTAAGTCACACCTTTATTTCTGGTTGAACATATTTTTTAACCGAGAGCACTGTCGTTTTCTAATACAGCAATGTTCAATTTAAAAATGCTAACTTAGTACTTTAAATAAGCTTTCTTAATTCTGTGGACCACCACAAAAAAAGAAGAAAAAAGAATGAGTAAAGCACCTTGTACTCAAAGTTGCATATTTTATTAGAGAAATGAACTTTGAATCTAGCTAAGAGGTGGAACATACTTCTTGGAATAATTTTTTTAGCACTTTAGAGAGAATAGGTTTCATAGCATTTTCTTAAAACTCAGCATCTGTGAAAACTTACGTTTTTTTGCACCATGCCAAGACAGACTGTCAGATCTTAGTAAATTAAACAAGCTAGTAAATCACTATAGTCCCACAAATTTGCATCTGGATGTCAAAAGTTGGTTCAGCAAGTGAAGCTCTACTATGTATGCTTTGTGAACATCTTCACTGGTTAATTTGTTTTAAATATATAATCATTTAATAAGGGAGAAAAGTAGCTGTAAATAATGTGAGCCAGCATTTATGCATTTCAGTCATAACAAGCCAACAGATTTCTATTTCAAATCTTTACCAACCCATGACCTACAATACATCTTTAACAATTCACAAAGCAAACAGTTTGCAGCTACACTTGCAAGAGCCTATCATACTGTTAGTAGTTTATTGTGGAGCCACCCACACCCCAATTACCCCAAACCCGTATCACTATCAATCTAAATAAACAGTATCTGTATCCATTAGTAACAAATACATTTCAGTGACTGTCAAAAACCCCAAACACTTACTCCTCTGATTTCACAAAAATGTATTTTGCATAATNNAAAAATGTATTTTGCATAATCCATGAGGAAACTCTTTGCTTGATAATGATCTGTGCAGTAGATAATTGCCTTAATAACTGCTCTACACCAGCATTTGAGTTCCTCACTGAAAACCACACAAATCTGGAAAATAAAGAACAAGATAGCAGGTTCCTGAGCATGGACTGTATCACACTTAGTTTTTTTAGAGGCAAGAAGAGAGTACTTATTGTGCAGCCCTCAGTTTTCTATTTAAAATGCACTGCAGCTTACATAGTTACGAAGTTTACAGATGAAAAGATGAAATGCATATAGATGCCATGATCTACTTCTCTACATAACACACTACTGGGGGAAAAAACAAAACAAACAAACAAAAAAAATCAATGCATGTCTTGGATCTTTCACCCTCACATCAATGCAAATAAATTATTTCTATTTGCGCAATGCAGCAATGATTTTACCTGGCCTTCTTCTATTGTTACTGGTTTGACTTCATCCACATCTTGAGAAGACATGTCATAGAATAGATTCATTTCAGCATGCAAGCTTTCATACTCCGTTTCATCAACTATGTAAGGTCCATGTCCCTTCAAAGCAACCCAAAAGCAATCTGGGTCTTCAATCTGGGGCAGTGAGTAGATAACAGTAACAAACACTATTAGCTCCTGCTAAAATTGTAGAATGTCTTTAAGAATATCTGAGCAGAAAATGTAAACACTAAACTTAAAAACACGACTGCAAGACCTTAAGAACTATGGTGACCAATACTTAGCATACAGAATGTCAATAAGCAAAACATCTTGAGCAAAACTTGAGACCATTAGTTCACTAAATGATTTTTCAGTTTGCAAGTGTCTTCAGCACTGTGATTAACAGCATACAGCATAAAAGATAGCAGTACTAGCTCAAAAAACAGTTAAGCCAAATAATAACATGAAAATCAATAAATTTTTACTTCTGTTTTGTCCTGAAAAATAATACAAGTCTCCAAAACACACAAAGCTCCACAAAAGGGCTTTTCTTCGCGCTCAGAGCACCTATAAAACTATCAGTTTCTTTAAAATGGGATTATAGCTTTCTGCTCAGCCTTTGCAAACCTTTGTATCTCTGTCTTTCAGATGATCTGGGTTCTCAGTTGCTGTGGATAATGCCCCCAGGCAGCTAGACACTGCACAGGTGCTCCCTCATGATACTGAGGGTAAGAGAATTTGAAGGGTATAACTGAGAAAAGTTATTCAGCTGTATTTATGTCAAGCCATAAGTAAAGCAAAAGCTGCATGTACAAACCACAAAATAAGGAATGCATTTGCCATTTCCAGGTGTATGGCCATTCCTGGGCTTTATCAAGCTTACCACCAGACATCTCCCTTTCTTCCTCTGTCCCCACACCTTTTAGTGCAAACACACCATCATATGGTAGTTGAATGTTCCTTGGTTGGCTGCCCTGGCTGCATCCTGGGAACACAATTTTTCCAAGATTTCTGTGGAGTCTGGTAGGGTCTAGTACTGCACTACATTATACACTGCACATTTTCAATTTCAGATTTTAGCTGCGTCCCTGATGACCTTTTGAGATAAAATCACCTAAAATAACTGTTAATCTACACAATCCATATATAATCCCAAATACATAAGGATGTGCTGCTGAATGAAAATACAGAGGCATCATCTTATTTCTGTATCTGACTTACAAAGAGTGGCACTGAAACAAACAGCAATCCTTTAGACTTTAAAAAACACCAGTATACCTCTAATACCAAGACTTCCATGTCTCTCAGCTAGTCTTCTTCAACACTACTGTAAAAGAATAACAAAGATTCGATTAACCATTTTTAAAGCTGTCATTTGTTTTGGACCATATTTAAAGGGCATACTTAAGCGAAACCTACAGATTTTTGCTGTCCCAGGAGTACTGGTCTAGGCAACTGATTCACACACAGGAAAAGCTTCAAAACAGTCTTCTTAATGAAGCACTGTTAAAGCCTGGTAAAGACTTGCCATCCCTAGTTGTTTACATATAGCCACATCAACTTTTCACATCAAAACACACCTGCTATCTTTAACATACCTATGGTGTGTAGCTGCTTATCTCAAAGGCCAAACAGAAAAAGACACGTTGAAGAGAAGGGCTGCCAAAATCCACATGATCAGAGGGACAGAAACACCAAAGGAAAATGCTTACATAATAAATTAAAAAAAAAAAAAATCAGTCTAACACAAGAGTCCCCAACTTCAGAAGACAATTTTAATGGAACTGGGATTTCGTACTGGTATTTCACAATACACTCATCTGTAATGGTCTGGGTAAAGCCTGAGAATTACACCGGAATAATAACCCACTTGCAAATTGAAGTATCTTGCATTTCATTTTGGCACAAACCAGCACATCATCACAGTGTTTAGCTTAAAAGAAGTCACACTGGAAATAAGTGCCTAATAAAACTTTCCAGAGGAGGAAAGTACGGACATTGGCCTTCCACTTGTAAAGCTAGTCCTGAACAAGTCAGCCACTAGGTCAGAAACAACACAGCCACAACAATCAGCAAGAGGCCTTGCTGACAGATGGTAGTAATTAATCCTAGTTTAACTCTACAATGAAACGGTTGAAACTGAGAAGCTTTACCCAATATCCTACAACACAGGCAAACGAAACAGATCACACAAGTCTCTAACACTGCACTACAAGCTACTACAGTAACATCTGATACTTAACTGCTCCCTTAGCCAGACCTTTACCATCTCCCAGTCTGAGAAATGCAAAACGCCTTATCAAAGCACCAGGGATAAAGCACAGCTTAGTTCCCCATATATATTCCTAATAACACACCCACTTTATTAACAACTAAGTAAGAACACTATGCTTGCTCAAATCCCACACCTAACATTTTGTAAAGATGCAAGAGATCACTAAGCCACTCCCTTCTAACCGCTTCCAGAGAATGCAAAAGGCTGCTTCTTCAGCAACACAAGCCTGATACAAACGCTCCTAGACACCAACTCACACCTCCCCTTACGGCCATGCTTACTTCATCTGCGACTAACAGGCGCTGTTCAAGGACGGTACACAGAACCACAGAAGCTGGAAGGGACCTCAAAAGAGCAAGTGTAATCCATCTGCAGAGCAGGGTCACCTCAAGCAGCTCAAAGAAAAACGCGAGCAGGCAGGTTTTGCATGTCTCCAGAGACAACAGACTCCACAAGCTCTCTGGAAAGCCTGTTCCAGTGCTTTGTCACCATCACAGTGAAAAAGTTTCTCCTTATGCTCCCATGAAAACTCCTCTGCTCCAGCTTGCACCCGCTGCCCCTTGTCCTATAACTGAACATCCCTGAGCAGAACCTGTCTCCGTCCTCCCAACACTTCTTCATCGGCAGCAATGAGGGCAGCCCTCAGGCTCCTCTGCTCCAAGCCCCAGCTCCCTCAGCGTGTCCTCACAGGAAGATGTTCCACTGCCTGCAGCAGCTTGGTGGCTCTGCAACGGACTCTTTAAAGCAGCTCCCTGAGGTCCTTCTTGGGGCTCAGAAATGGACACAATACTCCCAACATGACCTCACCAGGGCAGAGTAAAGGGGCAGGAGTCTCCCTTTGGACCTACTCACCGTTCTCCTTCTAGAAATCCGCTTCGATATGCCCTTGGCATTCTTAGCCGCAAGGGCAAACTGCTGGCTCTTGGGCATTCTGCCCGCCAGGACCCTCACGTCCTTTTTCCCACAGCTGCTCTCCAACAGATCAGCCTCCAACCTATACTGGTCCATGAGGTCACTCTTACCCAAATGCAAGACTTATCCTTAAGGAATGTTATTAAATTTCTCCCCGCCCAACGCTACAGCCTGCCCGGGTCTGAGGCCAGGCACTGCTCCCAGCAAACTTGCTGATAGGGTCTTCTGTACCCTCATCCAGGTCACTGATGAACATACCAAATTGTACTGTTCCCAGTACCAACCCCTGTGGTATTCCACTAGGTACACGCACCCAACCAGACTGTGTCCCACTGACCACAACTCTTGAGTTCTTT
>VWYK01102886.1:57315-69942 GCA_013399775.1 Semnornis frantzii
CTTCATTCTTATACAGAGTCCTCCTTTTCCTAAGAAGGATGATATTCCTTACCCAAGGGTCAGCACGTTCACCCTATTGATAGCAATTTTTAAACTTCCTTTCAGTATTGTCTTACAAAGAGTAGTCCAATATCTGTGACAAAGCTGAAGTCATCTTAGCAAAATTCCAGGACCATATGAGTCTTCAGTTGACCCAGTTACCAGGGTTGGATGTGGTAGGAGGTACTAAAAATGACCACTCAGACTCTGTGAGCAGAAATCAAGGGTGAAAAGGCATGTTTTACTCTTTTCCAGTTTCCTATTAAGAAAAGCAAAAGTTAAGTGCTGTGTATATGTATCTGCTGTCTGAAGCCTATAGCTGGAGACAGCTCAAATGAATATAGAATATGCCTTGAAGCCATACTGGATTCAAAGTTGTCTATGAAGCATGAGTAATTTTTTAATCTCCAGTTTAGCTCACTTCTTTCTTCAAAATATTCTGCTAAAATGTACTGAAAATGTATGTAACATTATGAGTGGTTTCAGAAAAAATATGAAATCAGAGAAAATCTATTACTCAGCATTGCCAGTCCTAATCCAAGCATACCAGTTCATTCCATTACTCTGGTGTAAGCATTCCAGCACAAGGGCATTCTACATTCAGATGGGCCCCAGCATTGTGCTTCGAGGGCCACTCATGGAAAAAAAGGCTCCCCATAGCAAGAATGGGCCAGAGATATGTGTGCCACTCTCTAAAAAGGTCAAGAGATGACTGGAGAGTCAGAGGTCCCATACTTTTTATTAAGAAATTGAGAATTGGACTGTCTTTCATGCTTCTTGTATGCCAGAACACAATAGTTAACTTACTGTACCCAAATACCTCTGTTTCAGATTGTTCTCAAAACCAGACTCTGTGGTATTGAAAAATAAACCCTTCTGAAATGATGCAAAAGTTGAGTGAAATACCGTAACATTATTGCATTGATAAGAATTCTTTGTGGGATCTTACTTTGGTGGAGGTTACTTCAACATTTTTCTCTCCACTTCAGTTAGTGCTTATGAGAAAAGTAAAACATTAGTTTATTGAAAGAAATAAAAAACAATCAGGTGACTAGGTAGATGGAAATTGTAGAATTCATCTTCTGGGGTTTGTTTTTTGTGTGTGTTTAAAATACCTACCAATAGAACAAACGAATTCCTTCTCGTTGCATTACTGCATGAATTATTTGGCACATACAGATCAGTGCAGGTCACATCACTGCAGTAATTGATACTAGATAAAAACCAAGGTCCATCATAATTTCACAATTTGATATAGCTTACATGCTGTCCTGGGAGTTGGATGTTATGCCAAGTCAGTTCTCAGTTTAATTTATATGCATCTGGCAAAAGGTTTGTGCCTCTGCATATGTAGTGTCTACAATGTTGAACAAATCGCTAGAACCTCAGATACCAAAAAACTGACAGGTTGCCCTGAGTGTGTCCGCTGCCTCCCACACTGGTTAGTTTCCAAGTGAGACTTGAAAGCTCACTTAGCTCACATACTGTCAGTGAACAGGCAGGCGTCAATAGTAAAGCCCCCTTAGGTTATTCATTGTATGGTAATCGAAATACCGTGTCCAAAATGTGAATGGATGTCAGATCTACAAAATGCATGTTTACAACACCATTATATGGACTAAGTATCATCATCGTCATCATCAAGTGTGGCTGCCTTTAGGCAAAACAGTAGTTCAACAAATCAAACTGATTAGAAAACGAGGCTACAGACAGCACTGGCAACAAGAGATGTTCTACTTCTAAGAGGCGAGGAGTGGATTACCTCTTACCTGGTTATAATTCTCTACCTGTTAATTGCCTGAGTAGTTTTCACACTAAAGTGGTGCTTTATGTGAGCAGTGAGTCAGACTGCCCCCTCTAGGGTCCAGGACTCAAATGCCTATCTATAGTTACACATGCAGTTAGCAGGCTAGATTAAGTTGCTGAGAGGGTATCGTGTTTGGTGGGTCAGGTACTCCTTGGTCATTCTATACAGTATTAATAGTTAAATATTTTCTTTGTCTTCTTTTCTCATTTCCTCCTTTCTCACTCGTTTTTCCCCTTATGTTCATGCTGTTTAGATACAGATTCTTCAAGATCACACAAAGGAGATGCATTTGCATTTTCAAATGTTTTTTTCTCGGTACCATTATACACGTTTGCTATTCTTACCAAAATCTGATGACTTCTGAAGTAATGTTTTAGACAATGTATTTCCTAATACTGTGACACATCGTTTGCACGAGGTGTGACTGATAATAGATTTTTGGTGATTATTTGAATGCAAAGTGAAAAACTCTGCAAACTGGACATGCATTTATCCTACAATTGTTACTTCCACTTCTGGGTACTTGAATTAGAAGTCACTTTCAGAGGATTGGTGTGTTTGATTTGCTGGAGATGTTATTAGTAGCTATATGATAAATAACATCACATGGAATACAGTGCAAATAAAAGAAACCATATAGTTCAAACAAAACAAGCCCACCTGATGCCCTGGAGTTTCAAGCAGTCAGTGTCTGACACTGGGGAAAAACACATAAGTATTCTGACAAAACTTCTGGAATTGAGCCATAAACATAATTGCTTTTGCTAGCAGCTTCCCTAACCTCTCTGGATGACAGGTAATTTTATTTCTATTTGCCTACCTGGCTTCTGGTCACACTGCTTCCAGCATAAAGTGCTGTGTGCATGGCAGTAAGAGAAGATGGAGATGCACCTTCATGCTGGTTAAATGCCATGTGACTTCTCACCTTTTAATCAGTGATAGCTGATTAAGCTACCTTTCCATCCACATCACAGGACTGCAGCAGCAAGCTGTAAGGATGGATGGCAGAACCCAGTCTCTGGGGACACCTGCTTCCAAGAGAAATCCTCTTGTGTGAAACAGAGAGAGCAAAGAGTAGACTTTTGTGAAAATGGTATCAATGTAAAAATCAAAGGGTTTTTTTTCCCTTATTCTTTATTGAATTAATCAGAGAATGAGTAGTCAGTTCCACTCAGGGATATGTGATATTCTTTGCCCCACTGGATATAAGATACTGCCTTCTTGTAGAGGTCACAGTGATGTCGTGACGCTGCTGTACCATATTTAGCAAAGAGTGTACTTTGCTAACCTAAGATGAAGACATCTTACTGCATACATTCACCTTCTTTTTCCTGTCCTTCCCTCAAGCACACACAAATAATTTCATATGGAAAATACTCTTTTCTAATCCCACTTTTATTGTATGCTTACCATAGCAAATCTGCTCACGTGTAGTCTACTATTTTGTCCCGATCTCTTCCTGCATTAAAAGACTTACATAATCGTATTGAGAGACAGCACTTAGAGATCTGTAATCCACTGGTCTTACTGAATGACTTTTTACATAATGAAAATCTGTGAAGGGTAAATATGTTGACTAGGAGTTCCATTAGCACTTAAACATAAGGTATTTCTGGAACACGTACATAACACAGACCTTCTAAGAGAAGGAAAAGAAGTCCATAACCAGTCCTTGTTGACTACAAGCCATAAGCATACGTTCAGTTTTCAGTCCAACAGCTGATGACATTGGTCATTTAGTCTGCTTTGAAATAACAGCATTCATGGCAAAAATATTTTCATATTTGCATTAAAAATTTAGAAAATTTTCATTTCATATTCATGATGCTGAAGTTTGACATTACATTGTTTGCAGCATAAGGAGAATCACTTTAATTATGGCTCTCTGGTTTTGTTAATAAACGAAAAAGCAGGCTGGAGGGTTGTTACAGTGCTAGACTGGGAGTCTATTGGATTGCTGCATTCAACAGACTGAGTTCTGGTAGCTCGATAGAACTGCTGATCATTGTTGCTATCAATACCAGAGGACCACATTTCACACTCCTTGGGTTCTGTGTATCTTTTGCCAAGTAAATCCAAGCTTTGCTGGCTGAAGGGAGGCAGAGTTTCTGGTCTAGTGTGTTGTCTAGTTTTCAGCCGCTGAAGCCAGTGGTTCTAAACTACACAGAACATGCAATGTTGAAGGCAACATCACCCCTGGTGTCCTAGACGTTACTGTAGCTGTTTCCTAAGACAGAGATTTCTTGAACTTCGGAAGCTTGAAAAGGGTACTATTATATCACAAAACCTGTAATGAGGAGGCTTAGCATGTTACTTTTATTCCTGTGGTTTAAATAGGAACTTTGTTCAGGGTTACTGACAAGCCACATTTAAACCAAACAAAAACTGGCATGTTAATTATGCTGCAAGCCAAGCAGTAAGTTACAAGAATGTATTTTAACTTAAATAAATGGTGACAGTAAGAAGTTTGAATTAGTGAAAGTGTCAAGAATACCACCTCCACACATGCAAAACCAGCATAATTCAAGTCAGGAACAAGATTTTAGTATACAGCAAATTTAATATGTGTACCTTGTGAATAAAGAGAGAAGAACTGAAGTAGAGTAACACTGAAATTAAGCAATTACCGTCTTCTTCTGTAGTGAGAACACAGTAACATGCTTATTCACTGATAAGCATGAGAGTGCAATATCATCATGCTATTTGAAGATGGAGTACTTTGACGTTTGACTACCTATTTACCACTTAAAAAACAGTATTTACAGTCTCCTTCCAGTTGTGGTAGGGGAAAAAATGAAGACTGCAAATCTATAGCTCTCTGTTTCTTAAAGGACACACCAGTACCTCTGGCAGCGGTGGTTTGATCTTGTTTTGCTGTGGTGCCCTGTCATGCCTGCCCTTCTGTCACATCAAGCATACACTGGTAGCAGTGGCAGGAGCACTTCCCACTGAGGTGGTGCCAATCCTCCCGCATTCTACAGAATCTTCCCATTCCAGATACCCTAAATGTAATGTGATACTGATTTCTAGGAACAGTCAGCTTTGTCTTAAGATTTGATTCTAGGGCCCAATCCTTCCAATACTAGTTGTGTGCATATTCGTATTGAATTAAGATTTACATAATTACAGGTTTCTTGCATGAATTCTTTGAGTCCTGTACCAAACCCCCAAATTAAAAAAAAAAAAAAAAAAAAAGAAAAAAACTGAAAATTTAGTTTGCCAACCCTCCGAGGCTTGATTTTGGAGTTGAGAATACCTATTCCTAAAAATTGTTCTGCATAGCTAATCGTGGATAGACAGTACACTTGCTGCAGGATAACAGGATACAAGATAATGAATACTGTAGGTACTACATTTTACTTATCCACCAAAAAACAACTTGCATTCCAGATTTTTTTCAGAGCATGTGTTTAAACAATCTAGTTTCAAAGTGAGCATAGTGTTTTCAAGCACAGAACAGAATCCAACTTATCTACCTTCCTGTGAACCAAGTAAAAGGAGATTGTAAAGAGTAAAAATACCCACAGATCTTCAGTGTCTAGTAGTGGCAGTCCACACGTGTACATTGTTCTGCAGCTTTTGCTGTTGTCCACGGATAGATTTACTCAATGATTGTGAAGGAGACCCGATTTAAATCAACATAGAGCAATGACACCTCGTCTAGACAGACAGGATCAGCAGCACCCCAAAACAGACTTGACTTTGTTAGAATGCTCTTGGGGATCTCTGTGAACCCATAGAATGAGTTTAATACTGTAGAAAGGAACATGGAATCATCTCAGGCTGTGAATTTCCACAAAAATGCAGCAATACTAGATCAGTGTGCAGAACTCATGTTATCCTTCAACGTAATAGTCTACAGCCTTTAATTCAGGACTCCATTTACTAGTTCTCCTCACCTTCAAATAACCAGATTGAAAATTTGTCACACCCTTTTCCTCCCCAAAACAAGTTCTTTAAAACCTAAAACTCTTTGCTGCAGTTTTCCAAAGTATGCTTATTTCTTAATTCAAAAACATTACCACATAATGAGTGCTATCAACGTAGTTTTATTTAACAGGCATGAGGACTAGTAACTTCACAAAACATCTCCAATTGATACTTTTGATAAAGTGTCCATAATAATCAGTGCAGAACAGTAACTCATAAAAACTGCAATTACAGGGTCCATTTGCCTGTGCCCATATAGCACTACAAATTATATGCCAAGCACTCCTGAAGGGACAGACTGTGTTCACAGTCACAGAAGACATTTCTTCCCTAAGTAACAATAAATACCATAATACACAGGTCCTTATACAAAACATTACAGAGATTCTTCGCAAAGTTTGTGTCCGTCCCCCTAAGTTGTACATTTAAACACTGTCAGTTTTGTGGGGAAGCACTGGAAAGTTTCACGCTGCTCTTTCATTTACCTTCCAGAATGGCAGTGTATCAAATTGGACCTATCCCACAAGCTTCCCGTTTCCCAAATTAATCATGAGGCTGAGACATTTCTAGCTTCATCTGGCTTTTTTTTGCAAAGAAGTCAGCAGCCTGCAGAAATGCAACTGTACATATACAGGCATCAGTCCTTGCCCATTGACATGAGAGAAGGGATCTCTGAGTTATTTGAAAGGTTTGCTTTAATTTTTGTTTGCCAGAATCGATTTTCAAAAATTATTCCTTCTGCTGTGGGTATATTCATTGCTCCTATACTCAAAGTTAAATGTGAAGTGCAAACTACTTGCTTCTACGGCAAGGGAAAAACTGAACCAGTGGTGAGAATCAGCCTTTCCACAGAGAAAGACAAAATCACGGTAAACATGGATAAGAACCTCCAGGCTTGCTAGTGTTTTTCTCAATACGCAACTCCTCCCGTTTTCTGTCTGGGTTTAGAAAGCGATTAGTCATTTGGGTGTGCTGTGTCAGCCCATGCAACTGGGTTCTGTACACTCCAGTCTAAATAAGCAAATACTATTTTGTGTCAAACATTGCTTGTTCAGTTTCCCCCATCCTCCTCCACATCGTCCCCCTCCCCAACCACTAACTCAGCTAAAATCAGGGTTGTTTACATTGTCTAATAAAAGGCTTTCATCTTTCCCTGTTTCCTCCACTGAAATAATATTTCTTGTATTTGATGAACACCTCGCCCCCCATTCTACTCACTTTGTTGGACAGGACACCTGTGTTAGCCTCCAGATCCGTTACCTCAAATACTATAAACAGTGAGCAGCAGCAAACATCAGAGCCTATTCAAGAACAAAACCTACAGGCTTCTATTAATAGCAGTCAAATCCCTGTAATAGCCAGTAGTGGTAATACCCTGATAGTTAACTGTTAACTCGTACGAGTCCTGCAGAAAAAGACATCCTATTCTGCAGGCTGATAGACATCTCTCTTCTTCAGAAGAAAAAAACACGCGTCTTAGGATATTGAGAGGCAAAGATTTGTTTGCTTGGTTTTTTTCAAGTGTTAGGTTTAAATTCTCAGCTCATCTAAGTGACCCGTTTTGAAATTAAAGGTGAGGCATGAAACATTCCAAAGAGACAGGAGAGGGTTCGGTCTTGTGAGAGCCTGCACCACTCTTAAGAGAGTTTTACCACGCACACTGCCAGGACAATAGCGATAATGAGTACAGCGGAGAAAATAATCCCAGCTAGAACCTTGCTGATATCGCAGAAGGCTTTGTTTTCTTCCACAGAGATCATACCAATAGAGGAAGCGCCCACACTGATGGTGGATTTTAATTCAGCCCCTGGGTCTTGTTTAGCCTCTACTGTCCACTGGGGGACATTGACCTTCATTTCCATCTCGTACATCATCTCTCCTACCTGGTTGATTTCGTTCTCGAGGTCTTTCAAATCCACCACGTCTATATTGTGCTCAGCCTCGTATTTCATGTTCTGGACGCTCATTGCCCTGGCGGCCACGCCAGAGGTCCCCCCGCTCATGCCTGTCTGGATCAGGTGCTTTTTGGGGACGTTTAGCGGGAACTCGTGACCTAGCTCCAGAGCTCTTCTCATATCGATCTCCAAGATCTCTAGGCACGTGGAGAAAATCACCCATAGCCTCTCGAATTCGGCTTTATCTTCCTTACTCACGGTTTTGTCCTTCAGGACTGTGGTGAGCTTGTTCCTGTTGGCCACCGCCAGCTCCTGGGCCTTCTGTCGGGTTTTCTTCAGCTCCTCCCGCAGGTTCTGGGAATCCGAGGTGCCGCCGATAGTCAGCACCATGTGCCGGTAGCATGCGGTCACCTTGTTGAGCGCGTCCAGCAGCGCTTTGCACTCCTCCTTCACCATGGCCCCAGCGGCGGCGCGGGGCTGCGTCCCCGCAGCTCTGCCCTGCTGCTGTTCCGCTGCGATCACCCGGTACCGGCGAGCTGTCCGAGCCAGACGCTACCAGCACACATGGCCACGGGTGGTTTCGGGTAGCGCAAACATTCAGCGTTCTCTCAGCCGCCCCGCGTCCCCGACGGCTTGCTCAGGCGGCGCCGAAGCCTCCGGGAGCCCGGGCGGGCTGCAAGCAGCCCCGGGAGACAGGCAGCATCGCTTCCCGCTTGCTATTGCCACCGTGCAAGAGAACCGGGGCAGCTGGGCTCCCAGCGATCGGCCGCCGCCTTCTCAGAAGTACCAAATAGCGAGGAGAGATGACAGAAAGCCGCGAAGAGTAAAGCTCCGGAGAACGAAAGCCGTAAAGCTGTCCCCGGCTCCCGCTGTGCCGCCGTTCTGCCCCGCAGCCGACGAACGCCTCCCAGCTGTGCTCAGCAGAGTCACATGGCAGAGAACGCCCGCAGCCTCCCGGGCGCCGCCCGGCCCGGCCCCTATAAGCGCTGACAGGCCCCGCCCCTGCAGGCCGGGACCCCGCGGCGGCTGTCTGGCTCCCAGCTCGCTCCCCGGCCATTGGCTTCGTGCGCGCCGCCGCCGTGTCGGGCCCGCCCTGGATCCCGGTAGGGCTTGGCTGAAACGCGGAGCGGTAGCGGGGGGGTGGGCTGCCAGCGGCTCTCTGCGGCCGGGAAGGAAAGGTGGCAATGCTGCTGGTGTAAACAGCGCTCCCGTTTCGGGCGCCCCCGGCCCGCTGCCTGGCGGTAGGGCGGCTTTCCGCGGTGCCTAATGGGCAGCGCGGTGACAGAAGTCGCCCAATCCGACCCGCGGGGCAGCCGCTGCCGGGGCAGCCCCGGTAGTGCACTCCCACTCCTCCATGACGGGAGCGGGGGTGGGGCAGGGCAGGGCAGAGCGCTCGGCCGCGGCCTGACCGCGCAGCAAGCGCGGCTGTGGCTCGGCCGCGGCCTGTTCCTGCTGCCGTCCTGCTGCCGAGCCCGCGCGGGGCTGCTGAGGACTCGTGGCGGGGTCAGNTTCGGCCTGGCGGCCCCGCTCCGTGCCTATGAACAGACGGGCGGCACTTGTTCGCTGGCACCTGCCTGCTCTTCCGCCCCGACACCAATGCCTGATGCGTTGTTGAACTTCGTTTAACCCGAGCTACGTAGCCTCTTTGCTTGAGGTCAGTGCTGGGGGGTTCCTACTAGACTTGGGAGTGCAGCAGGTGCCCCGAGTGTCTCAGGCACTCCAGGCAGTACTGGTAGGGAGTCCCTTCTGTCATCTGCATCTTCTGCGGGGGGTGTTCACTGAGGCCAGTGTGAAGTGCTGGAGCGAACCGCAGACGTGGATCGCACAAGTTAAGCACTACGTGTCAGAAACTGCAGGGAACGCCAGTTTGTCAGTATCAGAACTGGCGCTTCACAGACTGCCCTTGTTAATGCGTCTAAGTAGGATATAATCATTAGTCCTGAATGCAAGGCTGTGGTTACGTGCTTATCAGAACCTTTCAGACTTGATGTCGAGTGCAAGGTAGGGAACTAAACTAGCTTAGCTTGTTTACAACACACGGTGCATCCTTGCCGAAACAGACTTTGGGAAGATTTGTTTGTCCTAACATATGCCACTGCATATGCCTTAGTGTTTATGGGTAACTGATCAAGTTTCTGATGCTACAGTAAGCTGAAAAAGATGTGAAGAGATACTCTCATGAGCAGGGGGAGCATGATCCTTTCCTTTGTGCTACCCCTCTAGTGCAGCGTGTGCTGTGAGCAAGATAGTTTTTATGAGAAGCAGAGTCCAGGCAAATTGGCTTTCTGGTGCTGGCCACAGCCTGAAAAGTGGGGCCTGTGTTCTTTCTTCTGGATGTCAGTGGTTTAGACTCCATTGACCATTTTCTTGTTGTTATTCTGCTCTAATTTTGGCCATATGTAGCTTCTGCTAAAGTTTGTTACCTGTGGAAGAAATTAGCCTTCTTAGCTTCTGTAGACTGCCGGGTTAGTAGAGTAGCTTTCTACTGATTTGTGTGTTGGTAGCCTAGAAGATACAAACCAGTACTGCCTGGTTCACTGTAGGAATAAAGAAACACAGGATGATTTTGACCTGATTGTAAGTGAAGTCTTACAATTGCTTAATCATTGTCAGGTGGAAAATGGATTAGCTCTGGGTTTGGATCTGGAATTCTGTCTGACTTAAGCCTTATACTTAATTTACTCACCAATAAGATTATCTGTGTGTACATAGTAGGTGACTGCCTTTAAACACAGGTACTAATGTTACACTGCATTGTGACACATCAGCATCTTTAAACAGTCTCTGAAAGTAGCTGGACACGGGGAGGCAAGGGGGTGGTTTCAGGAACGTGTAACTGCTTAAATCTTAAGGTGGCAGGAGTTATATTCTGTGTCAGATAATGCCTAAATACATCTATAGATGTGTGTATATATATTTATATATATATATAAAAATGCCAATAGAGGTGTGCCATGTTGGAGGAAAGAGGCTGTTATTTAGATTAGTTCTAAATTAAGTTTAGCTGCATGTTATAAAATTTGGGTACATTGTGGAAACTCCTAAAATTCAGCTGTGGTTTGTCACCCAGGCATGATGTTCTGAAAATCCAAATCTTGATCCACTTTCAAACAAGATGTTCATTAGCTGAAATACTGTCCTGGGAAAACTCTTAGGATGAAGTGTAAAAAGCCCTTAGAAGTGAATTTACAGAATCACAGAATTTAGGGGCTGGAGTGGACCTTGAAACATAATATAGTCCAACCTCCCTGCAAAACAGGATCACCTGTACCAGAATTAGAAAGCAGCATAGTAAGGAACAGGAGAAGTGCCTTTCCTTAGGAGCAGGAAATAATTCCCTGCAATAGATGTTAGTGCTCATATTATTCCTATTCCAGTACCCTTAAATGTTTTCAGAGTGTTGCAGTACATCTCAGAACATCACTACTTGTTAAATGCTGTATCCTCATTTTAACAGATGTTTTTTAAAATAGAGTTTTAGGTAAACACATGTCTGTTTTGTACAAGTGGTTGGTAAGTCTTATCTGATGGGCTTGCTCTTGGAATAAATTCACATACTGAATGTGGTCTGTAGGATGCTGTGGCTGCTGTGAGTAGAAAGAAAATAAAGATGGGATGCAGTGAATATGAAACATGACATCAACCCTGCCTCTCGTAACATAAGTGTGCAACTTTCTTTAGCAGCTCTTCTATGATTTGCTTTCTGCTAAGTGTTTTGCTGATAAAGTGGCTTGAAGTTTTGATCCATAGCAAGAATCTTAGTTTATATCATGGAAGAATGTAAGGCTGGTATGTCTTGCTAGTTAGAAGAACTTACCTGCTGAGTTGTTCGAGCTTTCCTTACCCTTGCTGTGCTTCGTGAAGGAAAGAACCAGTGTGATTCCACAGTGTTCTTAGTAACTTGTGGATCATTCTAGTAAGGGTCTGATGTTTAAAATTCTTGCAGTGATGAGGTAAGACTTAGTTCTGGCCTGCAAGGACTTGATTTTCTCATCGAGATGCACAGAGAACAGATAAAATTCCTGTCCAGTTGTCTGATATAAAGACAGTCTGAGCTAAGGTAAACAGATACAGGGTTGCTTGCTTCAGTTCGGTTGTGTTTCTGTGGGTGTCCTCTGCTGGATCTGACCCTGTATACTTTGTTTCTTTGCAAACTTGCTTTGTCTTGGCATTGATATCAACCTGATATGAACAGTGTTGGTCCGTGACTCGTTACTCAAGAAATGGTGTTATATTGAGACGCGTCTTGACAGTACAGTGTTCAGTCTCACGCAGCCTCAGTACACAGGCCTTGGAATTACACCACGGCCTTGCCTCTTAACTAAAGGATTACTGTAATTGGTGTAAGTAAAATGCTGTTTATCCTTGTATTTCAACTCCAAAGAACACCTGTGCTGACACCTGCAAGCCTGAGGAGGTAGCCTTAAATTACAGCCCCTTAATATTTGGAGGAGGCATCTTTGGTTGAAAAGCTGTTTTGGGAACTTTGCATGTTCTATTGATACTTCTCCTCTAAATGCTCGTTGTCACTGTTGGTGGTTCACTGACCAGTGCTCTCTGCACTCTTGTTTGAGGACTTGTTTGTGAATAGCTCAGGGTTCCCACTGTGAAATTGTAATGCAGCTTTAATAGTGGTAAGCCAAAGAATTAAAACTCTTTGCAGCTACTCCTTTCTCACAGGTTTAGAAGCCCAGAGAATTGGAAATCTAGTCTCCGGTTGTGAAGAGAACGCTGCTTATTCCTAATCGTGACTAATAACAAGTGAGATTATTTCAAAAAGCAAGTGACTGGAGAAAAGTGGGAAGCTTACCTGTTAAGGATGAGCCACTCATCTTAAGGTGTACTTTTTCTGGAGGGAAGAAATAGGTGACTGTGGATAGCCAAGCCAATGTTCTTTGCCCTCACGTCTGAGACAAGAGCACACCCCCACAAAGCTATGGTCCTAAAATACAGCTG
>VWYK01102887.1:314-20845 GCA_013399775.1 Semnornis frantzii
TATATACATGTATGTATGTATATAAAAAACATGTAGGAAGCTGAAACAGAAGGGATTATACATCAAAATACACCAAAAAGATTTGGTGTCATAAACTTAGTCTGTGTTTTTCTATCACCAGAATCCTGGGCTGTACTAATTTCCTCTCAGTTTCTCTTATATATATATATATTTTATATAATACATGGATGGCACTAACAATGCAAACAAGACCAGAAGTTTTCAGATTTTCCCCATCCCACTCTTTCCAGTAATCCCTGGGTTTGCACTGCTGCTGATACCATGCTCAAAAGCTGTGCCAGGAGCTCCCTTGAGCTTTGGGAACTGTTGCTTTCCCATGGAAGGACAATCTATGGCTTCTCTGAAATGGGAAATTATGAACACAGAAAATAATCTAACCAAGCATGATCCAGATCTCTCGATGTCTACTGCCGAAGGCAGATGGACTTCAGGACACTGGAAACGGCAGCTTCAAAACTCCGACTCCATCACAATCAAGTTGGCCAGGTTTGGAGTTACATTTGCTATCTGGGTGTGTCCCAAGTCCTAAAGAGTGAGGAAAGGAGAGCATCACAGTGGTATGAGCCTTTGAAGTGAGAACAATTTGGTACTGCCAGTAATGGTGTAACAAACCTATGTATTATATAAAGCGGAATATGGAAATTTAAGTGTAATGCTCTTTCTTAAAAGTGCAATTCCATGTGCACAGTCACAGCCAGTGTTGACTCTGTTACAGAGTTGTTTGGATCAGTACCTTGTTATCATTGTGTGAACGATGCCTCCTCCTCAAATAAATAGAAGTACAAACGAAACAGGAATTGGGTGCTCATTTGCATAAGCTCTTTACTTAAGAAACAGCTTAAATCTGTTTGCAGCAATAACCAGTTACTGTGTCAGAGTATCCAGCTGGGCATTTTCTAGCAGCAGGACACAGTGACTCAGCAGACTACATGGCTAATTCCAATCGTTTCATTAGGAGAATGTACTCATTCATAAGGGGTAACCTGTCTCACATGAGTCTGACAGACTGGCACTATCGCCCTGGTCCTTTGCTCCACATGCTAACCTGAGGTTCCCAGCACAGAGACCATATTGGTGAACGGGCTTTTCCTAAAGCTGCTTCATATACAGCAGTGAGGAATAGGGGTGATTAAGATCTTCATGCTTTGCTGGAGCACACTTGAGAAACAGGCAAGTGAGCCAGGAGGCTGCACAACTGAAGGAAGAGACATAGGGAGCATGAGACAGCAAGAAACAGAACATTCAACCCATGACACTGAGTCTTAGAAGATAAGAATGGCTGAGCAAGAACAGGACAGTGTGGAATTTACAGCAGTGAGAAGTATCCAAATGGTTTATAAAGTCATTTTTCCATGTGAGCAACTGCTGTAGGGTTTCTATTTTATTAACCAAGATGACAAGGCAGTGTTCCCAGATAACTGGAAAAGCACACAGCACTTCAGGGGCAAGATATGAAGACAGAGGTAGAAAAGCGGAAGATTAAATTTACCAGACCTAACGTTTTGTATTGGTTTACCTCCACATCACTATTCAAAGACTATTTGTAATCAGTTCCAATCAATGCCTGCAGACAGAAGCATAAGGAATGGCTATGATGTGCCAGATAAAGAAGCCACATCCTTTCAAAGCCCTCTAAGATGCTCTGAGACCCCCTGTCTCTAGAGCTAATGAGCACTGAAGAACATTCTGCACTGTATTTAGTCTGCCAGATAGACTAGACCACCAGCTTCCAGCTGGGTTTCAGTACTCCGGCTAACTCTAAAATAGCTTTTTTTCTCCCTTCCAATACGGAGCTGTTCTGGCTCTTATGCCCTGAGAGGAGGCTTGCCACTTGGCTCTTTGTAAGGATGCATGGAAAAAGAAACCCCAGATTTGTCAGGTTCTATTCTGTTTCCCTACAAGGGATGATAAAGCATCCAGATGCAGCTTAATGCAGAAAAATATTCTTTTTACATTTCAAGAATGACAATGCCTTCACATGGAAGCTGCCACTCAAGTGGAAGTGCCACAGGCACTGAAATGCTGCTGCTTAAGGAAATAAAACACTGCTTAAAAAAAATAAATTAAAAATTACAGTCTTATTTACAAATGCATTTATGTATTAAAGAAAGCATTTCTCTTCTGGCCAGAAATTAAATTACAAGTCAATACCAATCTAAATTCTAAAACTATGGGCATGTCCTAATATAAGACCACAACTGAGAGTGAGGAAACTCAAAAGATTAATAAGAAAACAAAACAAAACAAAAAACCAACCAAAAAAAAAAAACCACACCAAAAAACCCAGAAAGTTTTTCATTGTCTCAGTGATCACAAAGAAACAATTCCTGAATAAGCAACTGCCCTTAACCAACTAAGTAGCCATGCCACAAAAGTAAATTGTAACTGACCATATTGTTTATTCAGGTAACATCGACTAGCCCAGCTTCAAATGCAGTTTCTGAATATGGACAGGCCAAATGAAGCTCAGTCCTGTGAAATTAGACGTAACTACAGGGTTATATGCAGATCTTTCCTGACCCTTTTTCAACCACAGACCTTCAATCACTGGACCAGAGAATTATAATAAACATCTCAATATGTCTGTTAAAAGTGCTTTGTGGAACAAAAGAACTGAACCAATTCTGTTATTATTTTGAAACATTCCAGATTATGAAAAATTATTTTGAGTTTACAAAGAGTATTAAAAGACTTTGACCTTGGCTCTGTTGTGTCAGAATTTAACACAGATGCTAACGTTCTGACCTCCACGTTTCTCTAGCTCACTGCTTGACTCCCTTATCTTTGCCAGTTAGAAGTTCACATAGTTTTATTTATTAATGAATAGTCCCTCCTATTGTTTGGGCTAAAAACACATTCTGAACAAAAGAACACTTGTTCTTGAAACAAAGAGCTTCAGGTTTTCTATAATTGCACCTTAATTCAATCTATTCTTCTCCCCAGACCTCTATAAAAAAAACAAACCAACCAAAACCACAACCCTCCTTCCCCCCCCAAAAAAAACAAAACAACAAAAAAAACTCAAACCAAATCAACCAACCAACCAAAGCAAAACAAAGGGCAACAAAACCACCCCAAAACGCAACTTTTTTTCACAGATTAATTCCTGGGCATTCCTTTAGAAAAGAAAAAAACAATTTCTAAGCCCATAGATCAGCAAATGAGCTGGCATTCCTCAGTTTGGTAAAACGGACGTTACAACAAGCACCCTGTCTCCTAGGGAAAGCCTACTTTTTAAATGCTCAGTGACTCTATCCTGCCTTGGCGCCCACTGTTTATAAAGACATAGAATCACAGAACCGTTTTGGTCAGAAAAAATCTTCAAGATAGAATCATAGAATCATAAAATGGTAAGTTTGGAAGGGATCTCAAAGATCATCTAGTTCCAACCCCCTGCCATAGGCAGGGACACCTCCCACTAGTACAGGTCACTCGAGGCCTCATCCAACCTGGCCTTGAACCCCTCCAGGGAGGAAGCATCCACAACCTCCCCAGGCAGCTTGTTCCAGTGCCTGACTATTCTCACTGTAAAGAACTTCCTCCTAACATCCAGTTTCAATCTCCCCTCTGCCAGTTTAAACCCGTTGTCTCTTGTCCCATCACCAAGTCCAAAGGTTAGCCAGCAGTGCCAGGCCAGCACTGGACACCATGTCCCTCAGCACTGCAGCTATACAACTCTGAAACCCCACCAGGCACCGGGACTCCACCACTGCCCTGGACAGGCTGTTTCAGGGCTTGACAACCCTTTGGGGGAAGTAATTGTTCCTCGTGTCCAACCTAAACCTCTCCTGGCATCTCTTGAGACCTTTGCCTCTGTCCAACCACTTGTTTCTTAGGAGATCAAACCCTACCTCACTCCAATCTCCTGTCAGGGAGTTGTGGAGACCCAGGTCTCCCCTCAGCCTCCTTTTCTCCAGGCTAAATGCCCTCATAACCTTTTCCACTCACCTGCTCACACAACATTGCCATTACCTTTTTTTTTTTTTTCCCCACACCGGGAAATCTGAATGTCAAACTGAGGCCTGGGGACAGTGGAACTCTGTTGCTTCTCAGTACGTTTGTTTTACTTCGTGTATTGTATAAACTAACAGTGAGAAAACTCTCGCATCTTGGACAAGCGCAAGGCAGGCACTGCGGAAATTTCCAGTCTCCCCCACAAGAGCCCCGCTTGCGGCGGCACAGGAGGCTGCCTGCCGGGGGCGGGCGCACGGCGGCCACAGAGCAGCCACCTCCGAAGCGCGGCTCCCCGGGGGTGGCAGCGAGGACCCCACGCGGGCCGACAGCGCGGGCCCTGCCCCTCACCAGGGCTCCCTCGGTGACTGGCAGTAGCGGGGGGGAGGGCCGGACTGGGCCGGGCTTGTTCCGCTCCCTCAGCGGAACGGGCGGTGCCGTGCGCCGACACCGGCGCCTCACTTCGGCGTCGTGTGGGCGGGGCGGGAGGCCGGAAGGTTCCAGAGGGGCCGCGGGAGCCGCTGCCGCCGGGCGACATGGCCTCAGCCTGGGAGGAGGTGAGCCGGCTGCGTTCCCCTCGCCCTCTGCTCTCGGGGGTTCCGAGTGGCGAACGGGGTACACCCCACGGGCCTGGGCCCAGCTGGCCCTTGGGGCGTGAGGGCAGCGGCCTGGCCTCAGCTGGGAGGCGTGGGGCCGGGGAGCCGGCGTGTCCGGGGGGCAGCTGGGAGCCCTCGTCTTGGGCGTTGGCTGGGGGCTGTTGGGGATGGCTCCCGGAGGTAGTGCTGGGCGCTTTTAGCGTAATCCAGAGCCTCCAGAAGAGCCGTGTCGGTTGTCGAGCTTTTATCGCTTTCTGTTGTGCTTTAATTGATGAAAACCGAGACCTTGAAGTATATTGGTTTAGCAGTAGTGGTGGTGTTGTGAGCTCTAGATGAGCAGTTGGTCTTAATGATACTAAAGGTCTCTTCCAACCTCAGCAGTTCTGTTTCTGTGTGCTGGTTAAAGAGCATAATGCCGCCTGGGGAGCGAGGCACGCATGGCGCCACACTTCACGGCGGGTGTAGGGGGAAACGAAAGTACCGACTTGATAACCTGGAACTGCTACATCTGGGAAACATGGAAGTGTCGTAACTGGAAGAGCTTAGCTGTGAACGTTGCTCAGAAAGAACTGTATTTAACACGTGTGGTCTTGTGTCCTTGAAACAGTTACAGAAGGATCTGGAAGAGGTTAAAGAATTGCTTACGAAAGCCACGAGGAAGCGAGTTCGTGATGTCCTGATGACAGAGAAACACAAGCTAGAGCTAGAAATCAAGAATCAGCCTCCACCGAAGCCGAAAGATGTGGCAGAGGAAGAAAAGTTGTCACTGGGAGGGTACACAGTGAAAATAAACAATTATGGTAGGATTACTTTTCTGAGAGTTTACCAGACCTCGGGCATCTCTCTGAAGAGAAGGCAGGGTGGCCTTCGTGTGAGTTACAGCTGCCATTTAGCATTATTGAGTAGAAGCCTTCTTAAGTATTTATTTCATACTGGAGACATCACTTTAAAAGCTACTGCATGCTACTGTGCTGTCCCAGCCACAACATGTATTCTTTCTGTTTGGGCAACAGTATTAGTGAGATGCATTGACGATCCCTGCTGTACCAACTCGTGTTTTTACATACCCTAGTGCTTAGCAGGAATGAAAGAGTGAGATTTGTCTTCTCTGCTTGCCATGTGGGTGAAAGGAGAGGGAATTGCTCAAGATACTTGTCGTATGGGGAGCAGGGGGAAAAATGGGTCAAGGAAATTGCAGCAAAAGCAGTTCCCTCCAGTTCCCCCTGCACAGACAGAGTTGCTCTCCTTTTACCCAAGCTGATGTTTTTTCTCAGAAATTGAAGAAATTAGGGAGCCAGGATATGTGAGATATGTGTGAGGACCTCCTTTTCCTCTGAAGGTATTCCTGAATCGTTCAGATGTTTTGCTTATGTCTCTCAAGATTGTTCCAATAATGCAGACATCCTAGTCATTCCTGGAGGACACGGTGGGGGGCAATTGGAATGGAACGTGTGAAGATTATGGAGGAAAGGTAGAACTTAGTCTCTTCTTTTCACTTGCAGGTTGGGATCAGTCAGATAAGTTTGTTAAGATTTACATCTCTCTAAATGGAGTCCAGAAGCTTCCATCTGAGAATGTGCAGGTGAATTTCACAGAGAGGTGAGTTCATCATCTTGCACCAGACCACAAGGGAGAGCATGGATGAAAAACACTCTTGGAAATGCAAGAATATGTTGATTTCTGTTCTTTTTCATCCCTTAACTCCTCATAATATCTTCTTTTTTCCCCTTTTATTAAACTTGAGTTATAGTAGCTTTTAGTAGCATTTCACACATACTCTTAAGCATAGCTCTCCCTAGGAGAGTATCAGGTTGTCTTCATTTTACAAATGCTTGTTGCACCTTCTCACAGTTGACAGGATATATAGTGTTAGCCCTGTTTCCTTATAGTGGTAAAACTGAAGGGAAAATCTACTCTTCCAAGGTTGGAGGAGATAGTGAAATAGAAAGAGGTCTTGCTTTATTGTTGGACATGTCCTTCTAAGTCCTCTAATACTGAAAATTTGAGAGCTTTGGGAAGAAAGTAGTTCAGCCCTGCTGACACACTTTCCCAAGAAATAGGCCTACTAAAGGCCTTTCAGATGTTGGTTTTGGTGTCAAGGCAAAATGGTCTTAAAATGATGGAAAGATTTTTACCCTTCCTCCTCTATTTTCTGGTTCCAGGTCATTTGATCTGCTAGTGAAGAATCTGAATGGGAAGAACTACACCATGACCTTCAACAATCTCATGAAACCCATCTCTGTGGAAGGCAGCTCTAGAAAGGTCAGTGCACCTCAGCTGTTAGAAGGCTTTAGGCCTCTCTCACAAGTACCACACTGATTGCCTGACTCTAGTTCAGGAAACTTGGCACTAATGTTCAGCCCTTCCCTTCTGTCTGTAAAGTCTTTTCACTGTGAACATGACTTGTAATTCTCATAACTGTGGAATTATTCTCTGGAGTTCTTGGGCTTCTGATCCAGATGATCATGTCTGGCTTTTTTTTTTTTTTTTTAATAGCTCTGACAGGATTTTGGAAATAATTAAACAGAAAATTCCACTAAGCACTCATTAGCATCATTGTGCTTCTAAATACCTCTGAGAAATTCTTTGCAGTTTTAAAGTCTGGGAGATTTGTCAGGAGACTGAAATCTGGGGAAGTTAAATCACCATAATACCCAAGGCAGAGTCTGAAGCCTGCTCTGCCTTCAAAAGGGTGCGTTGCTCCAGGATTGAGTGCTAGTAACACTTTACTGCTGATGGCTGCAACTGGTGGTAGCATCCATACTCTGTTACTCACAGGGCCTTTCTGGGTTTAGGAATGTCTCGGGTATCTTGTGTGTATTCTGTGCTGTACTTAGTGACATCAGATGTGAAGAAATGGTAGTTCAACTTGAAATTGCCCTAAAACTAGGACAGTGTAAAAATAAACTGACTGAAATAAATGAGGGTGATGCTCTGGTGATTTTTAACATGGTGTAAAAGCAAGCAGTGGTCATGTACTTGCTGAGATAAAACTCCAGCAGCCTCTGGTCTGCTGTGGCACACAGGAGTGCTTTGCAAAATTTAGGTCAGGGTTGCAGTTAAACAGGGCTTTGCTTGTAACTTGGAAACATATTGCAGGATTAAGCAATGCTCTAAAACTAGTTTCATTTCCTTGGAGAACTAAATTAGGAGAGACTCTACCTGAATGTGGTGTTCTTGGAGAAGCCTAGTAAATACAGCCACCCTGTACCTGGGAGTGCTGCTAGCATCCTGGGAATCATCAAGTGGTGTTTCTGCAGTAGTGTATGTTCTCCTGTATTGCTAATGTAGTTCTGTACTAGTTCTATGTTAATCACACCATTTAAGTTGCCCACAGCAAGGTTAATACTTTGAGTATGTTCATTTCTGTATGTGACATAACAGCCTGTAGCTGAGCTAAATGCTTCAGGGATTCATGAGTATAGGAAGAGGTCTGTGTTCTCAGCTGATTGTAATCATTGTGGCTGTAAGTAGCATCTCTTTGTGAAGCGTTTTAAATGCATGCCTTGCTGTTCTCCGTACAGGTAAAGACAGACATGGTCCTCGTGATGTGTAGGAAGAAGCGGGAGGAAAAATGGGACTGTCTCACTCAAGTGGAAAAAGAAAGCAGAGAGAAAGAGTAAGTGTCTCTTCAGCCCTCCATCTTGTTTTCCATTCCTTGTTCTCCACATTGTGTTAGGACTGCTGGGAAAGCAGCTCCATAACGTGCTGACTGAGTTGCTGTTCTTGGGCACAAGCCCCTGAGAGGTTCGAGAATCACAGGGTTGAGATTTTTTTTTTGTGCCAGTAGGGCTGGCAGTGGAGGAGATACATTTTGAGTAGCTGCCTGCCACTCTTCTACTGTTTTCTTGCTGCTGCTGAAGGCTGCATTGTAGGAGTATGATAGATAAGACCTACTGTGACAGAGCCAAGCCAATTAGAGATTAATTTCCATTTTGATGGCTGTATTCATTGCAAAAACTGCTCTAATGAAGTTGACTTTTTGTAGATTTTATATAAAAATACATATATATGCCCTGCGGCTATTATTTTGTCAGCTGTGTGGAGCATCTGTGCAAAAATCGCAGCATCCTTAGGGTAAAATAGATCTTTGGTTACCTAAATCATTATACAAAGCCTTGAGCTAAGTTTTATCCCTTCAGGTGCTTGGGAGCAATCCTGCAAGCAGCTGAGGCACTGGACAGCAGGAAACATTTGGGGACAAGAGACATTTTTCATATATATATATATATATAGAGTACATCATAATTTTGTGTTACTTTACAAAGTAAAGTTTTGTCCAGAAGAGGTGGTGCATACCCACCTCTAAGCACGGTGCTAATGATTTTTCTCAAATACTATGCCTGCCAACAGCTGTTTGTTTTGTTTATAAGATGACTTGCTAAAACTGATTAGTAACTGTACTAACCAGTATGATGAAATGAGACACTTCAGAAATACACCTCCTGCTGTGGTCTGAGTGGTGGTTGGCCTGGTGCTTGGGAAACTTGCTCCCTCTGCTGATCTGTGTTGATCTACTTGTTTTTCACATAACCCACAGCTATACCAGGAACTACCTGGAAGATTTTAGCAGAAGAGAGGCAGTTTTGCTAGAGATGGAATTGTGTAGTTTGGCAATGTGGGGTGTGTTACACCCAGGCACTTATGTGGGGGTGTTATTGTTGCAATGTCAGCTGGCTGCTTAAACTGAGAACGCTGCTTTGAAATGCAAGTTGTTAGAATGGTTCGTAACCTCAGATGAGAAAAATGGGAAGCACAAAATACCTTTTGGGTTGTGAATGTAGCCACTTCAGAGAGCTTATGATAATTTTTCTATTTTTATTCACTCATGACAGCAGAGAGAGATACTGGAATTTTCTGTGTCCTCTATATTACACTCCTGCTTCCTAAAATAAATTTTGGGTGCTGCTTCCAGGGCCATGTTTACTGCAAAATGCTTCTTGTTATCCTTAGTGGGACAGCTCTAAGTGTGTACTAGTCAAATTGCACTTAGTTTAAGGGTATACTTTAGGATTCTCTCTACTCCGGAGCAGACTGAGACTGCTAGGTAACACAATTAGGGGTTTGTTTTTTTTTCTTCCTTCAAATTGCTGGATATACCTGATCTATGTATTCATCTTGCAGGAAGGCTTCCTATGACACCTCAGATCCTAGTGAGGGGCTTATGAACCTTTTAAAGAAGATGTATGCAGAAGGGGACGATGAAATAAAGCGCACCATCAACAAGGCCTGGGTTGAAAGCAGAGAAAAGCAATACAAAGGGGACATACCAATGGATATTTAAAGTACTCTAAGGGCCGCCTTAATACTGATCTTCCATGTGAGACATGCTCTGCTGCAAAGATCATGGTTTACACAACTTCTTCCAAGCAAAGACAGTCATTTTCCATTTCAGGTTGGAGAACATATTTAAATAAAATAGCTTATAAAGCATTTCTTTCAGTCAAGTGGTTCACCGTTTCTGGAAGAATGGAGCATAGGTATATCCTTGCTCCTTCCTGAAAAAGTATCTCAGATGAGATGAAACTGAGAACAGAATGTAAAAGAAAAGGAACCCTAAACATGGAGTTGTCAAGTCCTCCGTTTCAAGTCACGGCTGTATTCCACTGGTTGCTGGGGCTGATGTCATGCTCACTACATGGGGCGTGGGTTTTGATCTGATAAAGGAAAGCAGGGTTAAAGCATGTCAGAGGGAGAAACTCTGAAGAAGGCAGAACTACTATCTCATGCACTTAACACCATACTGTTTCTGCTTAACTATTAATCCTGTGGTTTTAAAATGTGATGGTTACTCTCGGAAACTAATTACTGGATATTTAATCTCTTACAAATTTTGAAAACAGGTCTTTATTGCCCCTGCTGTGACCTCCTTTGGAGTGTCTTTGAGGTGGCATGTCACAGGAGTAGTCAGTTTACCCTGGCTATAGCGCTGTAGGAAGAGATGAGACAAGCTCCACTTCTTCCTATCAAGTTTTAAGCTAAGAGTAAGAAGTGTACTGAAAGAGCTTATACTTCAAAATTTACTCTGCTGGGAGTGATGGGTTGCTGTTGGTTTGCCCTGTGTGGCTTCATAACTTGTTCTGGTTATTGCAGGCTTTCAACCCCACCACTAGGGAGGGGATGGAGCAGCCATTCCCCTTTTAGTGCCATGCTTTGAAGAAGAGGGAAAATATGAGCTTAGCAGCAAGCCTGTCACCGTTTCCTTCCTGCTTCCTTGTGTCTCCCAAAGACAGAGTTGTTTGATGTTACCATACAAATTAAGGAAGCCATTACTCTCTTGCTATGGTCTGGGCTAGGACTTGTTACCTTGTTCTTAGGGCACTGCACTATAGAAGAGAAATATTAGCATGTCGTAGTTTGTCATAGGTCCTCTCTCTCCTTCGCTTGTTAATATATTAAGTTTGTATAGCAAGAGTGTCTAAATTTGAGGCCATGTTTTATTCTCACTTCGTGCTCACCCTTGTTCATGGTGAAGACCACTTTGCCCTATTGTACATTTATGCTTTTACCCAGATGACCATGGTGAACTTACCATATGGTGGCAAAAAAACTGCTTAAACAAGCCTTGTGCTGTATGTCTTTATTTCTCATGCTGCCCAGATTACAAACCTCAGCTTAGTTCTGCAACCATCACGTGACTTCTTCCCCTCAAAATTAAGCTGCCTCTCATGCAGATCAATTTAGTGCAATTATGGTGCTTCTTCTCAGTGACAGCAATCACAATCCAGAAAGCCAGTCTGATGAATCAGCAAGGATTCTCATCCTACCTTTGTTGGTCTGATACTGATGCAGGACTCTAATTATCCAAGCACACAAACTGGGCCTGGTTTGTGTTTCTACCTGAAGGCAAATCTACCACATCGCCCTCTGTATGCCAGACATCTGAGCATGGTCAGCAAAATGGCGGAAAACAATTCTGCTGAGCCTCCAACGGCGCTTCACTCCACGTGGGCGGGAGGTCAGGACACACCGATTTCGGATCCTCACAGGGCAGCTGTCCCGGGGCAAGGCAGCGATCTCCTTGTCAGCCACTTCCTAAAACAAGACCACAGTGTAAGAGTTTATCTGGGTTCCCCAGATTTTGAGGGGGCTTATTGCTAGACCTCAAAATGTAGCTGTAGACTAGGCACTAGCACAAGGTTCTCTACAGCCTCACCAGTGTACTTTGCTATTTCATAGGAAACTTCTGCCCGTTTTCCTCACTTGACTTTCTGGGCACCCTAACACAAACACCCTAAACTTAACTTTACTACACAGGCTGAGCAATCTCAAGCCAATAACTCTAGATACAGAGTAAAAAATCTGCTTGTCTGTGGGAGCAGAATGGGTTAGTCCTTTAAGAGTTACAAAATTTAAGCATATTACAGGCTGAGCAACTTCAAAACATCATAGTTAGTCAAAATCCATTCGTCTTTCTCCTTGTTGCAGAGTGGGCTAATCCTTGAAGACCAGCTGAACTTAAATCTACATTCCCAGGTAACAGCTTTGTCACTAAAAGCCATGTCATATGATGTACTTCAGAAGCAATTACAGCACAAGGATAACAACATCTTCTGACTGAGAAGGCTTAAGAAAGGTCCATGTAGAAAAAGAACTGTTTTCTGGGAGCACCAGATAGTCACTGAAAATGTTGGAAGAACAAGTCAGCAAGGACATGAAGCCCAAAGGAAGAGTCTAGGCAAACATCCCTAACTGCAGCATTCTTAGTATGCTGTTTTCCAAAGGATGGAAGGGCTCAAAGAATCTTCTGTTGAATCACACCAAGAAGTCACAGCCGGAGGTTAAAAGATCTGCACAAAACCTATGTTGCCAGGGTGCAAAGCAATTGTATAAGGCTATGTTCTAAAGGGGTGTTTGACTTCAAAGGCAGCATCAAGGCAGCAGCAATGTAACTGCAAGGTCAGTAGGACTTCTTGTCTTCAGAATGTGTTTCAGTTACTGGGTTTGTCCAGTTGTGCATCTTGTCTGTGTCTATAGCTCTGCCTATACATACACTCTACCTAGTACAGGCAAATACTTGCAGGATTTTTGTGACCTATTTAACTCCTGTATTTTATTCAAAAAGTAGCTTGTGCTTTTCACTTTAAGACTTCGAATTTGGAGCCCAAATAACATCTTGTAGGGAAGGATAAAATTGTTTTCCTGGAATCTTTTTCTTCATTCTAATTGTTGCTATGATTAGTGATGTCAACAGGTTACAAAAGCAGCTGAGGAATACCAAAAGCAAGGCCAGCTGCAGCCATTTTATATTATTTTTGTTTTCTAAGGACATCCAACACAGACTAGACTTGCTAAGAGAATAGCAAAGTCAATATATAAAAGCAGATTCATACACTTTCCTCAAAGGACGTTTAAGCATGAAAAGACCTCACCTCAACTAGGCATGGCCAAATCAAATAGTATAGGAGTATTTCTGATACCTGCAAATGTTTATGTGTAACAACAAAGGCTGACAGCAGGGCAGTGAATATGTGCATCATGTGCATGCACAGATGTAACACCCATATCTGCTGCAGCTTTTCTATACTTGTATAGCTCAGGAAAGGAGTAAAATTAAGCATTTCTAATTGAATAAATTGTTTGGTTTAGCTGGATCAAAAACCTGGAAGGTTAAGTATGCAAAAAATTCTGAAGTTTCTTGAGGAAACAAAAGTATACAATATTCTGTATCATCAGAAAGAAGGAAAACAGCTTTCTGAATTTGTTAGTCACAGTTCTCAGAAGACAGAATGAGACTTCCTCATATGCAGTGTTACATATACTGCTTACATGAGTAGTACTGGTTTAAATACCAGAGAACCCAACACAACAACCCCAGAATACATCCTTAAAAGGCAGAGGCTCTGAAGATACCGGGGTGCTAGCAGCAACTATGCAGTACAATAAGATTCTGTGCCTCATGAGTTATGGAAATGCAAGTGCTCATAACCTGGCGTGGCCACTTGGACATGTAAAGCACACACTGTAGCCCAGCATGTATCACAGTGGTAAAAACCATGGGGCAAAACAATCCTCATGGTCAATACAGACTGGAGAAGGAGGTGACAGAGAGCAGCCCTGTGGAAAAACACTTGAGGGTGCTGATGGATGAGAAGCTGGATGTGAGCAGACAGTGTGCACTTGCAGCCCAGAAGGCCAATGGGATCCTGGGCTGCATCATAAGATGTGCTGCCAGCACATCCAGAGAGGGGATTCTGTCACTTTGCTCTGGTGAGACCTCACCTGGAGTACTGTGTACAGGTCTGGAGCTGTCAATATAGGAAGGACATGGACCTGATGGAGCGGGTCCAGAAGAGGACCACAAAAATGATGAGAGGATTAGACCACCTCTGCTATGATGACAGGCTTAGGGAACTGGGGTTGTTCAGCCTGGAGGAGGCTCCAGGGAGACCTAATAGCTGCCTTCTGGTACCTGAAGGAGACCTACAAGAAGGATGAAGAGAAGCTGTTTACAAAGGCCTGTAGTGATAGGACAAGGGGCAATGGCTTCAAACTAAAGAAAACCAGATTTAGAGAGGATGTTAGGAACAGATTCTTTACTATGAGGGTGGTGGAAGAGGTTGCCTAGGGAGGTAGTTGAGGCCCCATCCCTGGAGATATTCAAGGCAAGGCTCAACAGGGCTATGGGCAACCTGATCTAGCTGAGGAGGCCCCTGCTAACTGCAGGGGGGGGTTGGACAAGACCTTTGGGGTCTCTTCAACCCAATTCACTCTGTGATTCTATATGGGCTGGCCGGCCAGTACCTGGAGCTCCTTGGGAAGGATGGTGTTCTTCCGGATGGCATTGATCCGCAGCCTCTGGTCTGCATACTCGTAGGCCAGCTTCCTTCTCTTGACATCCCGCAGCATCCTCCAGTCCACATAGTAGCCCCGCACTTGCCTTGTGCAGTATGAGGGGAGAACCTAATTAAAACAATTACATTTGTAATACCCACTTGCTGCACCTACGGTTTGCCCAAGTATTGACAAGACTAACTATGAATTACTTCCGTAACAGTCTGTCAAGAGGGAGACCGACACACACCACCCCACCACCCCCAACTTCCTTTCAGGTAGCCGTAGAGAGCAACGTGTCCCACCTATCTTCCACTTCTTCAGTTTCCTCAGCCACCCTCACACTCCTGAGGCCCTTCAGCAGCTTTGCGGCTTCTTCGCAGCGCAGCTCCTGCCCAAGAAACCTACGGTGTGACCCCAGCTTAGTCCGCAGTGCCAGCAAGGCCTTTAGGATGCCGGAGCAACAAATAACCGGAAGCTACACCGGCACCCGCGCAGCTCTCGCCGCGGGGGCGCAGGGGACGTCTGGCCTGACGCGGGGCCCAGCACCCCGCCGCTCCCCCCGGCCTGGTAAGTCCCACAGCCCCCTCATAGGGCCCTGCTCACTCCCTGGCTCCTTAGCCAAGCGGGATACGGCCCTGAAGGGGAACAGAGCAGGGAAGTAGCAGTGCTGACCTGCCGAGCGGCCCGCACTGCCCAGCCCAACACGGCAGCCGCCATCTCGTTGGTGCGCAGCGGCCGGGCCGCGCATGCGCTAGAGCCTGGCGGGAAGAGTGGAGGCTGCCGCAGGGGTGTGGATCCCGGGCAAGGCTTTGCTGTGTGTCTCCACCCTCTTGCCGTTAAACTGTTTGCCAGTGTCTCTGTGGGTAGAAAGAAACCAAACGGGTTTAGAGGGTTGTGCTGTGCTGTATACCCTGAAGGTGCTGTCAGCCTTGCTGCACTGTCCGCCAATAGGGGGAGCTGGCAGCTTCCAGGCAAACCTCCGGATCTGAGTCTGGGCGGCCCGAAAGGAACCCCGCCCGGAGAGGGAAGTATGTGAAAAGTTGAGGGGAAGGAGTCCCATCAGGGACATGGCGATGCAGGCGCATGACACTGCCTTGTAGGGTAGAGGAAAGCACGTTTGTTCTGTACGCCTGTCGTTGCTTGTACTCGGTGATCTGCCAGCTGCTTTCTTCAATCACGGAATTGTTTGGAAAACACCTCTGAGATCCTCGAGTCCAACCATCGACCATGGCCATTAAAACGCGTCCCGAAGTGCCACTGCCACACCTTACGTGAACATCTCCAAGGGCGGTGACTCCACCACCTCCCCAGGTAACGTTTTCTAATGCCTGACCACTCACCCAGTAAGGATTTTTTTCCAAATTTCTTAGGAGTTTCTTTGCTTTCTTGTCACCCAGGACTATTCCTAAACTTAAATCAGTGCTTTTTATTTTTTCAACTCATGATTTTTGGAGAAGTTACAGCACTTTATGGACAAAATAGAATTATCACAAGCCCGAACAGTGAAAAATACATGGAAAATTCTGCTTCTTCTGTTCTTAGCTGCCCTGGTGTTTGGTGAGAGGAGCTGACCTGTTCTGTCAGTGAATAGATGTAGGCAGTGTTTAAAATAACTATCCCCTGATTTCAGGGGAAATGAAGTTCTCGATGTTGAATTAATAATTCTGATTGAATTTTCCATTCATATCAGCTTGCTAGCCACATGGAAAAAAAACCAAACCAAACATGTAGGACCTGTATTCTCTCACAGTTTGTCATGAGGGAATGGGGGTTATCTAGCCTGGAGAACAGAAGGCTGAGAGGAGACCATCTCACACTCTACCACTCACCAAAAGGAGGTTGGAGCCAGGTGGGGATTTGTCGCCTTCTTCCAAGTCACAAGCAATAGGGTAAGAGGAAACACCCTTGATTTGCACCAAAGGTGGTTTAAGTTGGACATTAGGAACAATTTCTTCCCCCAAAGGGTTGTCAAGCCCTGGAAGAGGCTGCCCAGGACAGCGGTGGAGTCCCCATCCGTGGAGGGATAAAAGCCATGTAGATGTGGTGCTGGGGGACATGGTTTAGTGGTGACTTGGCATTGCTTTTGTTATCCGTGCTGAAGTCAGCAGCCACAGAATCCATAGTAACTCACCTACCTAGGCTGATGGTGATTAGTGGAAAGAGACTATTTTTTGGTGCTGATTAAGTGGTTAATTCTCCACAGCCTGTTCAATTTCTGGCTGCTGTGCCAGCTCAGGTATTAACTACTCTGAAGGGTTTCCTCTTGTGGATGTGCCAAGATGCAACTACTAACACCTGTTACACAGAGCATTAAACTGACATTAATGGACAGCTGTTTTCAATTCTCCTTGCTTTAGATGGGTCTCCTGAGCCAGAGACCCAGAGACACTTATCACTGGCCTAATTTCCCATCTCTCTGTACTCCTTTCATGCTCTTAGAGACCAAAAAAACTAAACTTGTGATGGGGTTTGTTTATGGAGGGAAACTTCAGCAGCAGAAGGGGATCAGCCTGCATAACTTGTAACCCTTCTGTGAGCATCCTGTTCAAAACTCATGCTGTCCATGACTCTGTTTCCCACTGATGTGTGTTGAGGCAGGACTGGTCTGGAAGTAGGCTTCTGGTGTTTGCAGGGAGAGAATTTCAAGCTTTGCTCCCTGGTGTTATTGTTTGTAATTTGCTGGTTTTTTTTTTTTTTATTTTTTGTTTTTTTTTTTTTTTTTTTTTTTTTTTCCATATTTCCAGCTGATAAAAGCTGGCTGTACAGTATCAATAGAGAAAATTAAGCAGGAAGCTGAGGGTGATTGAAGGGGATTTGGATGGGATGTGAGAGCAAACATTCATTTCTCCAATTTTTTTTTCCCACTTTCTCTTGGTCTCCCTGTGTTTGTTAGATGGTCCAGATGAATAAGCAACCAATGCATATGGGAAAGAGAACTATTCCTTCAGGCAGGGCTGAATCCCTCCCTTGCTCAGCTGCATCATCTGTGTAACCAGCACTTTCCCAGCTGTAGAGGTAGGACCCTGTGTGTTGTCTTGGAGCATTATCTTTCATTTTTCCTAAGAGTTGCCCAGGATGGGGTCTTTGGGGCTTACAGCTTTAAAAAATACAAACTGAGAAAGAAAATGCAGACCTCTGGTGTGAGTTAGCAGTGTTCAGTGCAGTAAGCACACTGTATTTGAATTCACTTGACTGTCATTGGTAAGGGCTAACAATGTATGTTGGTAGCCCTTTAGGTCTTCAGCACTCTCAGCACAGCTTCTGGTTGTAGTAAAGTAAAGCAACTGGTCAGACTCTGGGACAGTTTGCTAGCTGAAAACTGGGCTCAGTAATGCATGTGGTTAAACTAATTTCGTGGGTACCTAAAAAATGCCTACAGCATGTAATTTGATTTATGTTCTAAGTATTGTGCTGGATAAGTGCAGCATTGTGTTTAACCACTGCTGGTTTTAAAAGGTATTTTCCTTTCTGTCTGTCTTCACCCGAATTTCACATCATTAATACTACAAATGTGCTTGTCGATATCTGTGTCTTGGTGATAATTCTGGGATGTCTGCTGCCAGATTTACGGGGCTGGAAAGACATTCTGGGTTTTGGCTACAAGTGAAGCATAGGAAATGGTTTGATTTGCTGGTGTTGAAGACTGATAGTGAGTAGGGGAGTTGCTCCCAAACTCATCAGACTCCTTAGGTGATTTGAGGGAGGGAAACACCCCAAGGCCTCTATTGGTTTTTCTCATCTGGTCCATGGGGACTTAAATTCACTGCAGGGACTGCTGCTGGTATGCAGCTGGAGCAGGAAAAGGAGAGGATTTTGATAGCCTTTCACCTTGCTCAATTTACCTTGCCAAGTTGTGGCTGTGTCAGAAGGGCTCTGAACCAGAGAGCTGAAAGTACTTGGAAGGTAAGAGAAAAGTATTTTTATTTCCTTTGAGATTCCCATTGTTTGCTCTGAATAAAAAGCCCAGCCAGTTTTTCTCTGACTTTCCATAGCAGATGCCCTCTGGGGCTTTGAAAGCCTTACACAAACATCAATAATCCTGTATTATGGACATGTATTACTTTTGCAAAATGTCTAGTAATATTTAATGTCACTCCAGCTTGAAAGGCTTAAGCTTTCCCAGGTTGTCTCCTCATATCTGCTGTAAAGTAAGCAGGAGCTTTGTCTTTGGCTTTAATGGATCTAGGGTTTAACCTGGAAGGTAATTATTTTAGACTGCTGCTTCCTAGTAATTTCCATTTTAGTCTCTAATTTGTCTCTGGCAGTTGCTGTAAATGCTCTTCCTTTTTGCATGAGAATGTGCTGGAATTTAATTGCATGTACATTTGTAATTGCAACAAATGCTCTCTGTAATCATTTGGTATCTTCTCATCCAAACATCTTCTGGTGCCTTCTTGTACAGCTTTTCACGGTATGGAAGTTCTTTACAAAATGAAATATGTCACTATTTCCACAATAAAACTACTTTTTGATTATACTAAAAACATCTTTCACTGGATAAGTAAAATTGATCAAATACAGGAGTCATAAATTTTTTGAGCTATGCAGGCAACAGAAAAAAGCTTTGCTTCAATGAGGACTGACCAACTTAAACTGGAAGATTGTTATTTAACAGAAGGGAGCTAGGTAATTCATTACAAAATGAATATTTATACTAACTAGCAAATATGCAAATGTTATTAAGCCTCTCTACACTTTCTAATGAGTATGTAGGATTTCAGGAGCAATTTCTAATTCATGTATGAGCAGTTAATACATCTTGCTTATCAGACACTGGAGAAAAACTGTCCTGAAGGAAAAAGTAAATATAGGGATGAATCAAGGAGCACAGTATCCACCTGGCTCATCACAACTCTGTTTTTCTGTTCATTATTTCAAACCACCTAAACTTCCATAGTGTTAGGTAAGATTTGTTCAGTCTGAAAGTGAAAAAATGGATATGATTGCAAAAGAAACAACTTTGCTTAAATTAATTGTTACATCTTTTGTTGGGAGTCATTGGTCACACTGATTGCAGCCATTAACTGAATAATGGTTGCATTATTGCAACCATTAATTAATGGAATAATTAATTGCAATATTATGCATTAATTGTATAACATTGAAAACAGAATGCTGGATAGTTTGTCACAGCTTTTGTATCAAATGACTTCAACGACCAACACCAGAGAAAAGGAAATGTTCTAAAGCAGATGAGGTTGGAAGAGTAGAATAGTTTCACTGCAGGAAATGAGGACAAATAGTCCAATTGGTTAAGCTATCTAATACTTACGGAAAGTCTGTAAAATTCACAGCTTGTCTCAGCTGAATGCTTCACTGAGAAAGATACATAAAGCAGAAGGAGAACAGGCTAGGCTTCCCAGTATGTGAGTAGTAGTGTTGCCATTTTGTGCAGGTTTTGATCCCTCCCTTCGTTTTTGCCAGGCTGTCAGTGAAAAGCAGTAGCTCTGCTCTGTAGGTCTGCTCTTTGGTGTTACTGACTTGTGTCATTCATTATTGCAAGATGTGAGGAGTGTGGCTGTATTCCAGCTTTTGCAGAGATGAGCTGGTTTATCTGTGCTGCTACACCTGCTTTGCTATGTGCTTCTGCAGGTGCATTTGCTTCTCTCCACCCTGCTCAGCACTCCCTGGCTCCCATGTTGTCCTCTCCATGCTTTATAAACAGGGTGGTGTTCTCTGGTCAGTGTCTATTGAGGGACAGAGCACATGCTTAGTATCAGTCACTCGTAATGCTTATGTCTCCTGAGCCCAAATGGTACCTTCTCTAGTTCAAAATACCACACAATGTATAAAATCATAGTTTTGGGTTGGGAGGGACTTTTAAAGCTCCTCTAGTCCGACTGTCCTGCAATCAGTGGGGACATCTTCACTAGATCAAGTTGCTCAGAGCCCCAAATAACCTGAGTCATTCCCAGGAATGGGGCTTCTGCCACCTCTTTGGGCAATCTGTGCCAGTATACTCTCCCTTGGTACTGTTTTGGTTTCAGCCTATGGCTCCTTTAACTGCCTCTCCTTTCTTTCTGGCTATTTTTCTTCAACTTCAGTGTGTGTTTCTTCTAGTATTGTGTTGTATAACTCTCATTGCTTCAGATATGTATGTAGTCCACTCTGTCCCATTTCTCAGTCTTTGATCTTCTAATTCTCTCTTTCTTCCTTTTCTGCAAACCTGGAGATGCCCTAGACCTG
>VWYK01102891.1:0-14823 GCA_013399775.1 Semnornis frantzii
ACAGCCTATGAGCTGATACTTGGACAAATGCTAAGGAAATTTAAGCAAAACTTCAAAGAGCATAAGAATTATAAAACCAGTTTTTATAGTTCTGTCAGGAGTAATGGAAGAAGAGGGTCAAATAGAATTTATCTCAGGATTCTGAATTTGATAAAATATAACCAAAAAATGTGAAATACTTTAAAAAGCAATCAGTAGATCTATAAAATCTAAACTCTAAATGGATCATTGCAATGCTTTGCCTTACTTTTCCTGTCAGTAATAAGTAAATATTTTGCCTACAACTTTGTTATCTTAGTATTGTAGTTATCAGATGTAAAGACATGACAAAACTCCCTGCTTACTTTTTCAGAGCTTTTTCCTCACTTTCTGCAAACTACACTGCAACATGTTCATTACACATGCTTGTATTAGTGGAAAGAACCATGACATTTTTTTACTGTCTAAATAAATATTCCTCTTGAAAAAAGAAGCATTTTGTCAAAGACAAAAAGAGTGCTCGTGTTTTAAAGTATAATACAAATAAAGGAGGCAACTCAGAGACTTTTTTCTGATGTGTCTGTGTAAGGAAAAAAGCCCTGAATAAACTCAGAAAACAGCAGTATAAGTGTACACAATACATGCAGAACACTTAACCCCAGCCTTGCATGTAAAATGCAATTTACAGAGAGTTAATAACTGCAAATATAGTGAGACTATATATGCACTACCTTCAAAAAAATAAAAAAAACAAACCAGTCTGTTTCTATAATTCGATGCTGTCCTTTCCGTAGTGCCACTCTTCACTGACTGGACTGGTAACACATTTTAGTGTTGTGTTTTCTTTCTTTCTTTTGTGATGTTCCCATTTATGGATGTTTTCCTGCCTCAGCTCTGTATGGTGGATATGAAACAATTCAGAGATACATTTTCTTGAAAGATGTAAGGTTGAATTTGACTATATTATCATTACTAAGAGCATGCAAGTTTAAGTTTATTTCATTGAAAAAGACACAGTGAAGTTGTTCTTCCTGATATAGAAACAGCTATATTGGTTTTTATAGGATTTTTAGTGCAGGCTTCTTCATCTGTCCTGGATTTGATAGTTACTCTATCAACTGGATGTTTGGTTTGTTTTGTTGTTTCCATTTCTCACGTGTTCTCTTTTTTTTTTTTTTAATAATAATTCTGATGTATCTAAAAGTACAACAAAACATCTTCATCTGTTCATACTGAGTGAGATATCCCTTCAGATTAAGGGTGGGGGTGGGTGGTATGCAGGGTGGGGGGAGTGTGGAGAGTGAAGAGAGGCAAACATGAAAAAAACTCAGACCAAACCAGTTTGCCTTCTCCTTTTGTGAAGTGCATGTGATGACTGAACTTTTGACTTTAAAGTTTTTTCTCTGGTGCAGTGCTGCGGAAGAAGAAACATATAAAGAAACAAACAAAAAATCCCTGTGGTGCAAAGACCAGGCTAAGGCAATACCTGATGAGGGGAATTTTTTTTTTTTTCAGTTGTTGTTGTTGTTTACTTGAAGCAGATAAAACACCCACCTTAAACCCGCCCTCTATTCAGTTCGGCAGCACCTCCATACTCCAATAAACCGTTTTCATTCCATCTGGCGTGCGTTTGCTCTGAAGACATTTTCCTGTCAATCTCTCCTGCCACATTAAAAATCTGTCATTACTATTGCATTGCCGCCTGGCTCCTGAGATTTGTCTGACTGCTTTATTGCTCCTCTCATTTTTTTTTTTTCCTGCTACAGCCGAGAAGCAGAAATAAAGGTTTGTTGTTGAAACATGGCCGCAAGGAAAGTAGGAGGCACACATCTGTCAAGGTATTACCTTTCTTCAACCAGGGATTAAGGTGTTTTACTGCTCTCGCTACTGAGCAGTCACACTGAATAAATTTTCTCAGTAGAACATAAAAATGAACTCATACATTTTGAACTGGGTTTCATTCTTTCAAGCCAACCCATATAATTATGCAATGGCATCAGTGTTCAGGGGGAAAAAGAAAAGTCAGAAATGTTTCTGTGCACCCCCCTTCTCTCTCCTGCATCGCCCTTCACATTTACGTTATTTAAATGCTTATTAGGATGGCAAGACTGATGCAATCAGTATTGGGGTAGGAAATTAAGTGTTTTGGTTTTTTTTACTCAGCATTGTTGCTGTTACTGGATCCCTTGCAAGGTCAAATGGGGTACAGGACTTAACTCCCCATTTTTTTTCTCTCTGTGCTAACAAAATATGCATGGTTGAGAATATTTATTGTGAATTCACACTGAAGCAAGTCCATAGAATAATGATTTTTTTTAAACATTGCCTTTTGAAAGAAAGTAGCAATATTAGCAGCCATGTACTCTTCCCATTGCATCTGCAGATATTAACTTTATAATCTCAATGGTATGAATGAAAATTATTTAAAAATTAAATATGGTCAGTGGAAATAGTTACAACAAGACAGAGCATTCTAAACCATGCTCCACAGTTCCCTGCTAGACACTTCTACATAATCACCTCAGTTCAGTTATATGAAGTCAGACATCTAAATCAACAAGGGTTATTTTACAAAATAAACATGAAATATGAAGAATGTAAGCAAGTAAAGGATTAGTACAATTATCTGTAAAGGTGGACAAGATAGGGCGCTTTATGGTTTAATAATTTTCTATTATTCTTTTTTTCTGAAAAAGAATGATTTAGCTTTTAAATCTGAGGAGGCCTCAGAACAGAAGGACTAACCTTTGTGCAGGAACTATAAGCCTCTCCAAACTTTATGGAAAAAGTAGTTAAGAAAATACCACACATGTCAGAAATCATAGCTCCATCTGTATAAATGCATCCAGAGTTCCATATATTCAGGTAGCTCTGTAATATGACCCCACCATCAGTTAGACTTGCTCTCTGTTTTGCCCTAGGGTTTCTACCTCCTAATGTCTGCGGTGCCTCCTCTCAGGCTTCACTTTGGAGTGAGACAAATACCTCTCAGCAGAGTTCTAAGTGATGTCATTGTTGAGCGGCATATTTATTTAGCAGTTAAGGAGGCTCAGTTCGAACAGAGAAATATTAGGACCTCTAGATCTACTGAAAAAGTGCTGTTTGAACAAAAGTAAACAAGCTATTTTGCAGGCCAGCAGATAATCTGTCACTCACTTATTCTTCACAATGTCCCAATAAGGTCATAAATCACTGTGATATCAGTTCAGTACTGTAGTCCCCTGGCCTCTACTTTGTTCTGTCTCTTGACTATTTTCCACCTGTTTCAACCCAGCAAAGATGAGAGGAAAAGTAAGCATGTGAAATTTCCTCCCTCTGATCCCATCTCCTTCCCAGACCTAAGTTGCATGACTGAATTCACAGTTTTCTGATGCCGGAACAGCACCTGGGAACATGTTGGGCTGGATTAGGAGGCAGCACTACATCTCAAACCACTTCCTGCTTTTAATTCTTCAAGGGAAGGAATCATCTTCCTCTTCTGTGTTACCATAACACCTTGCACGGTTGGGAATTTCAGGCTGTTATATTGTGTTTCAGTGCAAATGATAAATTATAATGTGTCTGTGGAAATACAGTTCATTCAGATGCTTTTTTATAGCACACATCGATGTGCCTCTCTTGTCTTAGAATTTAGAAGTAGTTGGTCCATAGGAGTAAATATATACAGTGAAACAATTGGTGCTGTCCATTTCCACACTGTATGCCTTTTGACAGGCTGCTTCAAACAGTCAAGTCTGGTCGCATGGACTAAATGGCCTTTAACAAATGACGTTACATTAGCTGTGCTTCCAGAGCACAAATTCTATATTAATTTCATCTGTGCTTCCTGAACCCACTTTGCAGTTCGAGCCACAGTTTTCTCAAATTACCAGTGTAAATGCAGCTGATGCCTTTTCTGACTGCCCATATATTTGCTGGATCCGGCTTATAACTGATGTGCCCTAAGTGCCTCAATGACAAGGTGTTGTTTGGTGGTACAGAGAAGCAGTGCACAATCCCAAGCACAAACACAGGCTGGGTGGTGAATGGCTGGAGAGCAGCTCTGAGAAGAAGGACCTGGGGGTCTGAGTTGATGAAAAGCTCAACATGAACCTGCAGTGTGTGCATGCAGCCCAGACAGCAACTGAGTCCTGGGCTGCATCAAGAGTAGTGTGACCAGCAGGGGAAGGGAGGAGATTCTCCCCCTTTACTGTGCTCTCCTGAGACCCCATCTGGAGTACTGTGTGCAGTTCTGGAGCCCCCAGCACAGGCAGGACATTGAAGCGGGTCCAGAGGAGGGCCACGAAGATGATCAGAGGGCTGGAGAAGCTCTGCTATGAGGACAGGCTATGAGATTTGGGGCTCTTCAACCTGGAGAAGAGAAGGCTTTGAGGAGACCTTATAGTAGCCTTCCAGTATGTGAAGGGGGCCTACAGAAAGGCTGGGTAGGGACTATTTACCAGGTCTCGCAGTGACAGGACAAGGGGCAATGGGTTTAAACTGTCAGAGGGGAGATTCAAACTGGATGTTAGGAGGAAGTTCTTTACAGTGAGGGTGGCGAGACACTGGCACAGGTTGCCCAGGGAGGTCGTGGATGCTCCCTCCCTGGAAGTGTTCAATGCCAGGTTGGACAAGGCCTCGAGTGACCTTGTACTAGTGGGAGGTGTCCCTGCCTATGGCAGGGGGGTGGAACTAGATGATCTTTGAGGTGCCTTCCAACCTTGCCATTCTATGATTCTATGATTAATCTGCTTCACCAGGTGAATTCTGCAATGCCTATTTATTGGAACACAAATAATTTACAGATAATCAACCAAAATACAGGGAAAGAAAAAGAGGAAGAGGAATATATTTCTGTTCTTTTTATTTTGTCTGTTTTTTTTCTTATACAAAAGCATCCTTAATAACTTTGTTTGATAGAACTCTCAGTGAACTTGAAGTGTTATACATGACTGTAAATCTGGATTATTTGCATAGGTCTGGGATTTTTGGTGGTCTTTCAAAACCAAGTTTCAGAAATACAATTGTTGGTAATGGTCCTTTACTTACTGACTCCCCTCTCAATATGCATAGTTCAGAGCTAAAAATGGTGTCAGTAGTTCTAGTTACATTCACAAAGATCTGAAATGGGCCACTGCTTTATACTTTTGAGTGCATTTAAATCACATATCAGGATCCAGATCAAAGCTGGCAATGACTTCTTGCCATTGCTTTCAAAAGCAGTTTGTATTTGTAGGAGACAATCTTAAAGGACCAAGTTTTCAGAAAATTTTAAGGTATTTACTGTCCTTTTAGGAACCTCTGAGTTCTTGTTTCTCTTAAAAAGTAATGACCTCTATTTTTATTTAAATAAGAACAGCTGAAAGTAAAGTGAACTCCATATCTCAGTCCTCATTGAACTGACTACTTGATTTTAATTACCCAGGAAACTATGACCATATTTTCCTATGGATGAGGAATCTTCACATCTGATCAAATCGGCTCAAAGATTGAATTTAAATACCCATAACTTCTGTTCCACGCAGAAGAATATCGTTGATAAGTATCTGAGATGAGGATCTAGATAGTGTTCTAGTTTTTGAGGTTGTCCATCCAGCCGTGGATGCATCTCATCCAGTCAGGCCAGGGTTATCAAATCTTTATGCACAATCCCAGTGGAACAAGCTGACTGCGTATATTATCTGTGTTCTGGGAAACAAGTTCAGATACACAAGCTTGAGTGAGTCTATGAATTCTGCTGCCCACAACTCACTAATTAATACTTTCTCTCAAAAAACAAAGCAAAACAACAACAAAAAAAAAACCCACCAATAAACACCCAAAAAAACCTCCCAAAACCAACAAAACCCCAAAACAACAACAACAAAAAAAACCCCAACCCACTGCCAGAAAAAAAACTGCCCTCACATGATAATTTTAGCCTCCATACTGTCACCACAATTAGCATAGAGCCACTCCTGCTCTATGCATTTAGGTCATCCCATCTTAACTGTTCTTAATACCCTGCTATCAGTAAAATTAAGTTAGATCCACCTCAGGTATACATAATTAATGAAGGACCCTTTTTTCTTAGTAAAACTAAACATACTTATCTTCTTCCTTCCTAAAAGAAATGGGAAATTCACTTATCCCTCTCTCATACCTGTCTCTATCATGCCTCTTCACAAAGTAATGTCAGCTAGTGCAGCTACCTAAGATGCTGCTTTTAGTGAGGAAAAAAGGACAGAGGAAGTCTGTTCAACCAGTAAATTTCGAGGGAAAGAAAAGGCATGGAGTTTCCCTATGTCAAAGCTTGAATATATTTATTTTACTGAGAAAAGTAGCAGCTTAGGCTGCTTGCTTCTTATATCACTTGTCTCTGAAAATGAGCATATTGTCTTCTGCAAGGGAACCAAAACTATGGCAAGGAAGCATCATCTCCAGTTCCATCAGCTGATTCTTGTAACATAGCTACTGCTACTGTTTTACAGGTTTATCAAGGGAACTCCTATTGCAATTAGATCCCACTGGCATGGTAGCTACTCCCATAATTGGCCACATGTCCGTTGAGATTGGCTGCTGCACCCATCACTTGGACGCAGCAGGATGAACAGAAAAACATTAGAGAAAGGAAAGGCATCTGCTGATCAGTAGTGAGCTTTGAGAGAGAAGTTTTCTACTGCAGGCTTCCTACATGGACTTCAGTTCACATACAGCACCTCTGCACATCCATTCTCTGTCTACGGAGCCAGGGAGGATAGCACCTCCTCTGCCCATTGTCTCCCACATACTGTGATGACTGCTATATGTATACCCAGCAGCAGGACCAGTAGAGTAGACACAGTGATGTGTACTTCAGAAACCCACATGGGAGTGTTCCCAACAAGACTGCTGCTCACGTGCTTACAGTTACTCACATATTTAAGCATCTCCTCTGTCACGGTCTCTCATCTCTCCATTGCTAGAGAGGAAGTACCATGAATGATTCATGCAGAGAGCTCCGGGCAGCTCTCTCCCAGGTCTGTTCACTTCTGCAGAGCATACATCTGTGGCTTGCCTTGTCTTTTCTGTCTCTCTGTGCCCCTCTTCTCTCTGCACTGCTTCTAGGCTGAGGGTGATGGTCTGAGAAGGCAGATCTTTCCCCTCAGGGAGAATTTGCACTGTTGATGCACAGATCTCAGAGCTGTACATTATAAAGCTACGGCATGTTACATTGCAAACGTTCTGGCAGATATCTAGAAGCATCTTCCGAGGTCCGCAGTTTCTTAATTTTTCCCCCGATATAAATCAAAAGTTATACTGGCATTCTTAGTTGATTAAAAAACATGCGTTTGGGCAATTAGATATCTACAGAATTCTAATCAAGTCTGGATATTTTTTTCATTGTATATTCCCCCTCCCCAGTGCGTTTTTGGTCCCCACACAATAAGTGTTCTGTCCCTGATGAACCGCATTGGTTCACGAATTAAAATGAAAAAGATAAAAGTTCTCTGATCTTACCTGAAAATTGTATGTAACTAGTAGGTGTTGGGAAGGACAGAGAGGACAGGGAGGTGTTATTTCTTTATACATGTCCTACATTCTGCAAATACCACTGGTGAAATGTCAGACTAACCTCTAAGAGAGACTATGATGCAGGTAGTCTTCAAGTATGTGAATTTTTGCAAGTCACTGAGTGCTTCTGAACCCGGGGCTGTGTCAGACTCTTTGGGCACCCCTTAGGATGTCTTCAGTGCCTTTTACAGGCAAGTCTTGTGCTGCACTTTACTCAAATGCTTATGGATTGCTGTGTTGGATCACAAGGATAGATTGGTTTCCTCTTCAAAAAACAAGCTTGAAGTGCAAAAAACATACTGGCCACTCTGACATCTGCCTGTGCATGGCAACAACAAATTTTAATATGAAATGTTAGAGGTCTCTGCTCAGAACAGAGTGGTGAAGTGGCTGCCCTCATGTCTCAACTCAGGTTGAAACTGGCCTGGAAATACTGAGGTCAGTGTACCCTGGGAAATGAGCCTGACACCATGACATTTTCGTCTAGAGTGACTGCAGCACTGTAACAGGCACCAAGGCTTGGTGGTTGTTTATCTGTACTCTGTGATGCTGTGTCCTGCAGGGCATATTAAAGTCCATGAAATAATGATGAAGCAAAGGGGTAATTAAAAGCCACAGTGACACTGATCTGCAGAAATTTCAGAGGGAGCTCAAGCCACACAGGGAGACTATCCATCTTACCTCACACAGGGCCAGCTTGATTGGCCTACTGAGTATTGCAGATGGCAAGGCTCCTCACCTGTGGCCAGGAGGGCTCCCAGTGCAGCAGCCCTACTGACTTCACATGGCTGCAATACAGAAGGATGGCAAGTGCATGGTCACAGATGCTACAATGTGCCTTTGCAGAGCAGCAGAACAATAATTTAAACATACAAGTCCACTTTCCAGTCCTTTCTCTTTTATCAGGATATCATAAACCCCCATATTTTTACATGTGGACAGTTTCCTCTACTGAGAACCATCAGACTTTCACACTTCTTTGCTATATGAATTTGGTCACTATTTAGCATTGATTCTTTTAGTCTCATCCACTTTTCATTAGTTTATTTTCTGCACTCAGAAAACTCCAGGGGACATTCCACATCGACCTCTACCTCTACATGGTTTCTCATTTCATTTTCTAATTCACCAAAGCTAAATAAAAGTTAACCTGGGGTTGCAGACTTTCCCTCAGATAACAGGCTCTCTTTCTTCGGTTTGGACTTTGAGTACTTGGGATCATTTCTCAACCTGTAGCTTAAAGATTACAGGTTTCAAACTACTTCAGAAGCTGCCTTTATGTCAGAGAAGTGAGAAATACAGAGCTAGCTAAATTAACAGTTATGCCATGGCTTTCTCTAGTAGCTGGCATCTTCTGTACATCATTATATAATCACATTTTATATTCTTTTTATAAATCCCAGCCTATTTTTTATTCTTTGCTTCCTCCCACTTCATTTGCTACTGACGACTGCTGCTAAAGTTCCCTTACCTCTCTCAGAAAGGAAGTAGGTTAAGAACAAAAAGAACTCTATCAGATTAAGGCAAACATGTGGGCCCTACTGAGAAATGATGCATCTTGCAATAGTACCAGCAAACCAGCTTACTTTGAAGACTAAATTCTAAATATATACAGAGACTTGTGTGAGCCAAAAGCATATGTCTTCTGCTTGTTTTCAGTTGTTAGATTCCTGATGTCCTAAACATTGCAGCCTCATAAAGGGGCAAAATTGATGCAATCAGGATAACAAAATCACTCTGACAAGACTGCAGTTTATATTTAGTTTATAATTAGGTGTCTGCTGTCTCAGGTTAAGATGCTGTAAAGTTCCACTGAATTCTTAAGCTATTCACAGCTCTGTGCTGCTACTAACATAGGAAAATACAATGTTCTAAGAATATCTTCATGTAAACACATCAAAAAAAGGAAAGATGGGAAATCCAAGAAAAAAAAATAAATCTAGATTTATGTTTTCTGCATAGAAAAATGGAAACATTTTGCAACATTTAGCTGGAGGATGATAAGGAACTATTATCTTAACAAATAAAGTGAAACAGGGCCTCAGTTAACATGGATTTCAGCCATGCCAGAGCGATCATTACAAATTAAAGATCACACTGTCTGTGCTTCAAAAGTGACAAGAATTTTTTTTAATTTTTTTTTTTTTTTATTCTGGATATATAAATAGATTCCTTGTTACTTCTGGAGAGCAATTAGTATAAATTTCTGATTTTGGTAGTTTATAATTCTGGGATTTTCTCTGCACAGATTCAGTTATCTGTCTTCGTGCACTTGTTTGTACACCTCTAGACAAGCTAATCTGTTCCACGTTACTGTTTTCAGTCTAGATGATGTCTAATTTTTCTAAGATTCAAATACATTGTTCAGTTGTGAATGTCACAGTTGACGAGAAGAGTATGAATTTCTTACATCTCTCCTCGCAAGTAAGAAATTAGAGGTGTTTCCATAATTGCCTAATATCAGGGCCAAAAAGGCAAAGTAATGTAAAAATGAAAGAAAATAAATGGTTGGTGAATAGAATCGTAGACTACTCAACCACCATGGCCACTAAACCAAAACCTGAAGTGCCACACCTACATTCTTCTTGAAGAACTCCAGGTGTCTCTACCACCTCCCTGGCAACCTGTTCCAATGCCTCACCATTCTCTCAGTGGAAAAGTTTTTCCTGATGTCCAACGTAAACCTTCCCTGGAAAAACTGAAACCTCATTTTATCTTGTCCCATCACTAGTTACTTGGAAGACGCAACCAACACCAATCTCACTACAACCTCCTTTCAAGTAGTTGTACAGAGCAATAAGATCTCCCCTTAGCCTTCTCTTCTCAGCTGCTGCTTATATGACATACCCTCCAAAGCCTCCACATCAGCTTTGTTGCTCTTCTCTGGACATGCTCCAGGACCTCTATGTGTTTCCTATACTGTAGCACTCAGAACTAAACAGAATACTGGAGTTGTGGCCTCACCAAGGCTGAGCACAGGGCCACAATTTCTTCCCTACTCCTTCTGGACACACTATTTTTGATACAGGCCAGCATGCCATTGATCTTCTTGGCCATCTGGGCACACTGTTGGCTCACTCTGTGATTCTGTGATTCTGTAATTCTGTGATTCATGTTCAGCAGACTGTCCACCAGCACCCCAGGATCCTTTTCCACCAGGCTGCTTTCCAGATGCTCTTTGCCAAGCCTGTGGCATTGCTTGGGGTTGTTTTGCCTAAAGTGCAGGACTTGACACTTGATCCTGTTAAACCTCATCTTATTAACCTCAACCCATCAATGTAACCTTTTCGGATCTCTCTGTAGTGCCTTTTCTACTCTCCCTCCTTCTGTTACGGGGAGAAGCAACCATGGGAAAGAGGACAAAGGACCTGGAGCCACTGAGTCTAAGGACCCTGGTTCGCCCACGCTTGCTTTGCTCCTGTTTACATTCTGTGGTACACAGGATATACACACTTGGCTCATGCCTACCTCATGCAAGGTCTATGTTTTTTCCCAAATTTGGGTAAAGCAAACCTATGGTTTCACCTAATATGGTCAAGCCTGGCTAACTGCCGTTCTGATTGGCTATTCTGTGTCCAAAGGCTCATTAGTGTCAGGTTGTATTGATAAAAAGAGATGACCAGGTAAGACAACGTGCTCTGCCCTTGTATTCACGCTTGCTATTACTGCTGCCATTGCTCTCTGCTTCTAACAGTGATTCTGCCATTGCCTTCTCCAGCATTATGTTATGCTAAGCAATAAGTTAGCTTTGCTGAACTGCTTGGAAACTACCTGCTTTAAGTTTACCAGGAACAGGTTTTAAATGCCTCCACATGATAGGCCTGCATAGCCAGCATGACATTGTGCTGAGACTGCACGTTGCAAGACATCCTGCCTACACCTGCCAAGACAAGGAGCCCTGGAAGGGACACACAGATTGTCCAGAGTAATCAAGATCAGGACAGAGATTGTCTACCTCCTTTCCCAGCACCCTGTGAAGCCTCAGTGGCTGACAAGACATCAACAGAACCCCCTGAAAGCATTTAGGGTACTGTCTGAAGCTGTAGCTAGCCCCGTGAGCTGGGAGATAATTTTTGTGAGTAAACACTTAAAATCTCTTGTAATTCATCAATCACCTTCTGCCATAAGCAGAAAGGAGCTCCTTGAGCCCATCTAGTAGACAAGCGGTATAATTAACTACAAGTGGTGTATCAACCGCAGGAACTGTCTCTTCCAGTTAAATTGAGTTCAATTAATCTTATATTATTGCTAGTTATTTGTTCTGGATCCTATATTATTCCTCTGTATAATGTTTCAATGATCGTTGCAAGAGAACCTTATTAATATTAAAAATAATGGTCAGGGGGGTGAGACTCCTAAATACCAAAATTAATAAACAAGATCAATTAATTACCCTTCCATCACACAGGCAACAGTTCCCCGGATCCTCTTTTTGGCCCTTTTTGTAGATCGATGTCACACTGGTACCTACCAACAGTCTGGCACCTGCCAACAGTCTGGCACCCGCCCTGTTAACCAGGGCTGCTGACAGATGAAGGAGAACAGTTTGGCAAGCTTCTCTGCTAGCTCCCTCTGCACTCTGAGTGTCCAGGTGGTATGGCAGGCCATCAACTGTTTCCTCCTGGATTATGGGGAGCGGGTGCTGCTCTACATTGTTATCAGGAGCCTGAATACCCTGAGGATAATGGGGTCTGATTATTAAAAATGGAGGCAAAGAAGGCATTAAGTACCTCAACCTTTTCTTACCCTGATAGTAATGTTCTCCCCTGCATTCAATACAGAGTGGATATATTCCTTGCCTTTCTTTTTGTTGTCGATGTAATTGTATAAACTTTTTGATTATCCCTCACAGCAGTGGCCAGGTTGAGTTCTAGCTGGGCTTTTGTCTTTCTGATATTCTCTCTGCATGACTTCACTATATCTCTGTACTCTTTTTGGGTTGCCTACCCCTCTTTCCAAAGTTGGTAAACTCTTCTGTTTTTGCCTGAGCCACCTGCAAGAGCAATTTGTTCAACCAGGTCAGTAATTCTCCCCAACAGTTCATTTCATGACGCATGGGCACAGTCTGCCCCTACACCTCCAAGACTTCTTTCTTGAAGAACGTCTAACCTTCCCAAACCCCTTTGCTCTTCAGGACTGTCTTCCAAGGGATACTTTTAAACAGTGTTCTGAACAGTCCAAACTCTGCCCACCGCAAGTCCATGGTAGCAGTTTAACGTTGAGTTAACTGTGGGAATCTTCTAATCTAACTAAACTAAATTCTCGGAAATTCTTGTGTACTTGGAGTGTGTTCGTGAAAAAGTAGATTCCAGAATTATGTTGGTTTTACTTTTTTACTTTCAGTTTTTCAATAGGCTACGGTATCTGAACCATTTTAATTCTCTCATGCATAAAAAACCTACCTTTTTTTTGGTCATCTGACTTTTTTTATTATTTCATATTTATCACAAGTTGCATACATTAGGTGTAGAACTAAGGTACCTAAAATAAATCCCAGATGTATCCAGTACCTTACTCACTTCCCTAGCCAATTATGTGAACTTAATTCAGATTTTTACATCCAAATTGTCATCCATCAAAATTTTAAAAAATCCATAATGAGATATCAAAAGAATGTGAAGTTGGTGCAGAAATCACAGTATTTTTAGAGTCCATCTTAAATGCTGACTTGAAAAAAAACAAACTGCTGAACCTTTCAAAAGCCTTATTTCAAACTGTTCTTGACTAAACAGGATAGTTAGAAATTCTTATATTATTAGAATAAAATAAAGAAATTTGTTGTTTGGTTGTTGGGTTTTTGGGTTTGGGTTTTGTTTTGGTTTGGTTTTGTTTTGCTTTCTCTTGTAATACTGCAGGTGTTAAGCACAACATTAAAGATGGCAAGACTCCTAATGAAGCCTGGAAAATGGTCTACACTGCATATTTAGCTGTCCACAGTGGAAAGACTTGCAGCATTGACTTCTACTCGGTGTCAGTATTTATTGCTCCTTGGAGTAGAGTGGTCTGGAATTAGGGACTTGATTTATAATTAAAAGTCAGGCTCAGTATTTTGGGTGGTTTAGGTATTGTGCTGTGTCAATGTTCTGCACAGAGCTGACTAAAGTATGCTGAATGTGTAGATGTCTATGTCTTTCGGTGTAATTAGTTCATTGCTTGGTTTCTACTGATGCAAGTCAGCTCTTCCACTGACACTGCATACGCTGCATTTACAGCTAAGTGAGGACCTTTCTTCTGAAAATTAATCAGTTAGTAAACTTTACAGGGACACTAAAATATGCCTTGATACAAGCATACTCATGTCTCAGACTGGAACTGGGAACTACAGATCAGTCAGTCTCACCTCTGTGCCTGGCTAGATCATGGAGCAGATTCTTTTAAACGCTTTGCTAAGGTAAATGGAAAACAAAACAGAGGTGATTGGTGTTAACCAGCATGGCTTCACCAAGGGCAAATCATGCCTGACAAATTTGGTGTTTTTTTTATGAAGAAGTGACAGTGACAGTGGACAAGGCAAGGGTAACTGGTGTCATCTACCCAGACCTGAGTAAGGCATTTGACTCTCCCCCACATGACGTCCTGCTCACCAAACTGGAAAAACATGGACTTGATGGGTGGACCACTTGCTGGATAAGGAATTGACTGTATGGTAGCATGCAGAGAGTGGTGATCAAGGGCATAATGTCCATCTGGAGACCAGTGACAAGTGATGTCCCTCAGGGATCAGTGCTGGGACCAGTGCTGTTTAACATCTTTGTAAGTGATATGGATGGAGGAATCAGTGCACTCTCAGCAAGTTTGCAGATGACACCAAGCTGTGTGACACAGTCAACTTGCTATCCAGAGGGACCTGGACAGGCTGGAGAGGTGGGCCCAGGCCAACCTTATGAAATTCAACAAGACTAAGTGCAAGATCCAGCACCTGGGTAGGCACAATCCCAAGCAGAAATCAAGTGAATGGTTGGAAAACATCCCTGAGGAAAAGGACCTGGGAGTCTGAGTTGATGAAAAGCTCAACATGAGCCTGCAGTGTGTGCATGCAGCCCAGACAGCAACAGAGTCCTGGGCTGCATCAAGAGCAGCGTGACCAGCAGGGCAAGGGAGGGGATTCTCCCCACTTACTCTGCTCTTGTCAGACCTCACCTGGAGAACTGTGTACAGTTCTGGAGCCCCCAGCACAGGGAGGACATTGAAGTGTTGGAGTGGGTCCAGAGGAGGACCACGAAGATGATCAGAGGGTTGGAGTGGCTCAGCTATGAGGACAGACTATGAGATTTGTGGCTCTTCAGCCTGGAGAAGAGAAGGCTTTGAGGAGTCCTTATAGTAGTCTTCCAG